>WBMV01001456.1:651605-738854 GCA_013396655.1 Campylorhamphus procurvoides
CCGCCGCCGCTCTATTTTAAAAGGGGGGCTCCCTCGGGGGCGTCAGCGCCACGAGCGCTTCCCTGGGCGCCCATTGGCCGCGGGGCGGGAGGCGGGAGAGCCGGGAGGAGGGACGGACACACATACAGGGAGGGGGACAAGGGAGGGGAGGCGAAGCGAAGCCACGCTCCCCTCCAGCCCCCCTTCCCCGCCTCTCCCTCCCGGGCCCAGGGGGTGGAGCGGGGCGGGACGCGCCGTGCAGTGCCCGCCGTGGCGGTAAGGGATCCTGCGGGGCCGGGGAGCGAGGGGAGCCCGTGGGGAGAGGCTGCAGGGCATGGGCTGACAGCGGGCACTGGGAGGGAGGAGGGAGGGAGACAGGGTGCAGGGTGCAGCGAGCGCCCCAAGCCCGCACACAGGTACGGCGCTGTGCCGGGGCGGGCAGGGCGGTAAACAAGCCCCTGGCCCCGTTCCCAGGCCCAGCCCGCTCCCCACGGGGCAGGGCAGCGGCACCCAGCGCCGTCCCGCTGCGGCAGAGCCGGCCTGGAGCGGGGGAAGGCTGGGACTGCCCCCCGGCTGTTCGCAAACACCGACCGAGTAATGGGGAACCGCCCCAAAACGCGCACACCCCGCAATAAACACACGCACACACACACACACGCCGCTCTCTGCCCTCTGGGCCACCCTGTGCCAGAGGGGACCGTGGGGAAACCGCGTCTCCCCGGCTGTCTCCTCTGGTTCTGACAAAAGGAAGAGAGAACACTGCTCTTGCACACCTCGTCACACGTTTCTCACTTGCACAGGGGCATCAACTCTTGACCTTTCCTCCCCGCAGCCAGCAAAGTAAGAGGATAGGGAAAGGGGAGGTCAGGAGTGTTAAATGACAAGGTTTTTGACCCCCGATCCTGCTTCCAAGTTCTCAGCTGCACATCTGTTCCGGCGTTTGGCAGCTACTCATGTTTTAAGCGGTTTGGGCTTGGTGAGGAAGAGCAGCTTCTTGAAAGAAAATCATCAGCTTAAATCTGGATGCTTCGTCCTTCCCTGTGAAACCTGGAGTGCTCAGAGCAGCCTCTTACGTTTGTACACCACCCCAGTAATTTCCTCAGAATCTGGGCTGCTACTGTTATATCATCTGCTATATCCCGTGCTGCCTGTTAAAGCCTTTGCCTCCTTTTTTGACCCTGAATCACTTTCTCCATCCTACACCTACCACTGTCCAAGTGGGGAAACAAAACTTAGTCCAAAATAAGGCCCAGATCCATAAAACCAGGTCCCCTTGTTCTGCACACATTACTTAGTGACTCTTCACGTGAAAAAGAGCAGCTAAAGAAAGAGAACTATGTAACAACCTGAGGAAAGACTCTGTAATGCATGTTGATCGTGTGACAGCTTTTAGAACTTACTGACCTTTGGATTTTTAATTTTGCATGATTAGTGTGCTCCCATTTGTTTGAAAATAAATAATTTTTTTAAAGTTTATAGGCGCATAAATCTTGCTGCATATTCCCTTTGGTTTGTTACCCATGTGCATCTAAACTAAACATAAAAACATTACACATACACACACAACAGTGGTAGAATATGGGGAAAAATAAAAGCCCATAACAAAACACAATTTAGCTGTACAAAATAATTATCAAAGCAAAGAGACAACACTTGCCCGACCATTGAAAAACATATCTGTTCCCCCCAAGGAACAAATTTTGATGCTTATGAAAAACCCCGAGCCTATCATAAGCTTAACTATGCTTAAACTATTTCATAAGCAATTTAACATGCAGAAGTTAACACTTCACATTCTCCATGAAGTCTTTTTCCAGAGGCTCTTTTCGAAATCTGTTGATTTTTCTTAAAATAATTCAAGGTTTCCCCACAATAATATAACACTTTTGAACAGTTGTGACAGAAACAACCTTTTTTTGAATCAGATTCAACCTTCATTACGTTTGCCAGCAATGATTAACTTAATTAAACTTTCGGTTGCATAGGAATAGACAAGGGCAAAATCCAAGACTGGATCTTAATAGGACTGATCCAAAGGGGCATGGTTCTGCAAGCGCTTAAATATGTTTTTAACTTTCGGTTAGACTCCTCAGATTACTTCATCTGCATGGGGGCCTGCAGACTGTATGACAGGCAGTCAAATCAGCTTGAGGGAAAAACCAGATATTTTTTCAGTTAAGCACAAGAGTAATTCCTTCTCTGCATGTTTTTTCAGTGTAATATATCTGCACTGCAATTTCATCTCCCTTTTTCCTATAAGTACTGCAGTGACTCCCCCACTCTTAAAGGTAATGATGTGTCTTTAAAAAACCCCATTGTGAACATATTGTGTACATCTTCCTCTTCTGTGCATTTTTAAAAACAGATTATATTTCCCAGTCATTAAGTGTTGTTTATACCCTGATTAGCATGAACCAATTATTTTCCCTTTCTCCTCACATTTGGGAACGGAGAGTCATAAAATCTGGTTCTTCAGTACCTACAGGTTAGAAATTTGATGTCTGTATCTATTCTAAATGTTTCTTCAGTACTCTGTACCTTGTTGCCCTATTGCTATTTACCTAAACTAAAAAAAAAAAAAATTAAAAAAAATATTTTTAACAAATTAGGGCACATGGGGCTTCCTTTACAGGCCTAAAAGAGATATCTAGGGAAGCTTTGTGCCTCTTTGGTACACTCTGCTAACGTCAAGAGCTAAGCCTCTTCCCTTTTAAGAGAGGTCTCTTGAGACCCCAGCTATTTCCCTGGTAGTTCCCAAGAACCAGAACAACAAAAGCTTGGTCTTCATAGTTAGATAATTTTCAATCACCACCTTCCATAGAAAATCTACTTTGCAAACAGAATATGAGCAGGTTTGACTTCAGTTTGTCTGCTAAAGTTTTTGTAACCCAAATAATTCACAATAAAAGCATTGGTGTTTGAATTATTGCTATCAAAGAATTTTAAAAACAAATAATACTATGGAAAGATATGTGAAAGGAAAGCCACCTTTGTGGGTCTAGTATTTGAGCCCTGTATGCTCACAAGAAAAACAGCTGAAAGGGAAAAAGAAGGAAGATGGACATGAGATAATTGCTATAAAGAGATTAGACATATAAAAGATATACCTTGTCTACAGGTAACAGTATCTGTTTCAGCTAAATTTTTGTTATGAACAAGGAAAAAAAAATCATAGAACCAACAGCGAAACAGAGAGAAAAGTGGAAAAAATCAAGAGAGGATGGATATGCTGAGAAATGTGATGTGATAAAAACCCTTGGGTTTGTATAAGATGTGTTCCTGTTTATAGTAATGTATTTATTCCACATGTTTTATTAATACCCTACAGCTGATAGAAAACAGCAATTGCGCATGCAAAAGACATAATGCTTTGCAACAGACTTCTACTATGGTGGTACTTAGGTTGTGCCTATTTTAGAATCAATACATAAAAAGGCCAGTGCCAAAGGAGGAATTTACTCTACCATTTGTGGTCTCTCAAGAGCCCCAGAGACCAGGAAATGGCATGTTCTGTAACCCTATCTGAAATTGTAGCCAGCTTCGCATTAAACATTCACTTGCTTCCTCACAGGCTATTGAAAATAGATCAATACTTCAGTAGCTCTCACACGCAATGTTTTCTTCAACCAAAAGGAATATTTCAATTGCCAATGGCTTTAAAAATATTACCTTTACTGTTGAAGTATGCTGTGACATACCAAGACAGCTTTTCCATAAATCAGTTTATTTGCAGAGCATTTCAAAATTGTGTAGTATTCTGCAAAGGTAGAGTGAACAGGATGACAAACCTGAAGAGTACATGTATAGCGAGTTTAATTCTTCCTTCTTCCATTGATCAGATTAAAATTTGTACTGTAATTAATGAAAAGGGTATGCCTATATCATCCAGAAAAAAAGAAAAAGGTCTTCACTAAAACACCTAACTTATCACAATTTGCAACAAGCAATACAATAGATGCACACCCAAGAAAGTGAGCAACCACACAGAGAGGACATGAAGCTAGCACAAAATTTTGTGACCACTTACACTAGTGCAAGCTCTTAATGACAAAGCCTTTTTGTTGGATAATTTTCAGCTAGTGTTAGTAAGGCACCTATTCAGCAGAAGGATTTGGACTTAAGTCAGAAATATGATATAAACAGGATAACCATTAAAACACAAAAACGTAAGGTATCGCCAACTGCGTGAAGATCAACATTAGATTAACTCCCATTCAGTACGCAGTGTTTATGCATCTCTCAGCCAGACAGGATGTGCTACTGATGTTTCAGACAGAGCTTCAGCTGAGTTGTATGAAGTACAAGGGCTGCATCTGACTGCTAAGCAAATGAGTCACATTTTCAAAGATAAAAAACACAGATTTTGTTTGTTTACAGTGTGGAGTATTGGGCGTATCTAGCTTTAATTTCATAATATCTACAGTAAAATTTTCCTAAATTCCTATTAGCTGTCAAGATATAGGTTCCCTCCTAATTCAGTAATAGCTAGTTTCTTATTTGGGCTTTAAAAGGAGAAATACTAAGCAGAACGGGAGAGGGAAAGGAAGTAGCCTAAACATATAAGTACTGAAGCCAAGGAAAAGCAATACATACAATTCCCACTTCCATATTTATTTAAAACCCCAGTACCAGACTTAACATTTCGCATTGTCATGTTCACCTAAATCATGAGTTATGGTCCAGGTCTGGCTCCTTCACAAATTAAATTCAGGTTTAGTTTATTATTCGATGCAGCATGGATGGGACTTGACACACTGTTGTCCGGATCATAGTTAACACAGTGGAGCTATTATTAAAGGTAGGAGAGCGACCCAAAGTGGCAGTCATTACCTGTAAAAGTCCTCCGCTCCTGTGAATCTCCAGTTGCAAAAAGCTAAGTTTTTGATAGCAGACTTTTGGTGTAGGATTCCTTTTGCCTACCTTGTTACTGTCTCCACTGAGATCATCAGATCAGAGTCGGTCATCTACATAGTGTTGGTAGGAGGGAATGGGAGCACAATTACTTTAAACATATTTATGATAAATGATGTTGTAGGAGCCCAGATGGCTTAGATGTACGAGTGAAAAATCTAGACACCTAAAATTTGATGAAATTAATCCCACCCTTGGATATTAAGTTGAAGAACATATAAAGATAATTTTTATTTAGACCTCAAACATGGAATTTGTTTTGATCCTATTGCTAAATGCGGAAGCATGAAGAATACATTGTCCTAGCATGATCATTCACCTCTTCCTTGGCAGTGAAATAACTCACACTGCTGGCAACATTCTCATTCATCTTCAAAGTTAACATCTCCTTCAAATGAGCAGGAACTGCTTCAAGCCATTGTTTTAGGCTGTCTTCAGACTTGGTTTGATACCACTATCCAGGTCAAGTATTTCATATTGCATGGAATGTCATAGGATCTAAGCACCTCAGAGTTCCTTCCTTTGTTTATGTAGATTTAATATCTTCCAGACCACCTTTGCAATCTCAAGAACTCAATTTTGTTTCCAACACAAGTTTGGAGCATTAGAGAAGCAAATGTTTTATCAAATAAATCCAATCTGATTGTTGTCTAGAAGAAGATTTTGGTTGTTTACTCAGTGGCCACTCAATTGAATGTTCAGGTTGCAAAAAGTCCAAAAAGAAAAAGCCATTACCTCTACCAGTACTACCTGGAATAACAAACACCAAGGAACACAAGTAACATTAATCTTGCTCGCTTGGTTTTTTAAGAATTCTAATTTCTATGGAAGTTAAATAAACTTTGTTTTTCACTGTTTTCTATTTGTCACTTTGACAGTGTTTCTGTATTAAAGGCAACAGCAAGGGCTAGCAGATGTTAGTGGCCCCATTTCAAGGCATGATTTACAACCCTGTCAGCATTTTACTTAGTAGGTAAGCAAAACTGTGTATCTAAGTGAGTCAATTCAAATATTTAGGCATATTAAAACTGTTAACAAAGTCTTCCATGTAGAAAGTCTACTTGCCTTTGCAAATTAAACAATTTGTGTTGAGAAATACAACATTAAAAAAAACCTGACATTTTAAAAGTAGTTTAAGGGTACTAGATATAGCAAATAGTTTTAAGTTGTACATATTTGCATTGAAATTCTTAAACTATATAGGACATTAAATATATGAAAAATAACTCTATGCAGCTACCTTGCAGCTGGCACAAAAGGACTTAATTTCATTTTACTTTTCTACCGACAAATACTTGCTTTAATATATCAAAGATCAACAGAAAGGCAATTTTTTTTCAAAGTTTTTTGTTCTCAGTCTGCATTTACTTCTCAACTACTATCTGAAATCCTGAATTTGAAGTTGGGTATCCCATAAGAAAAAACACAGTCTGATGCAGGTTAGTTCAGGAAATAAATTACATACTCTCTGGTTCACTTCTCTTCAATTGATAGATTATTTAATCCACAATGCATCCCATATGGGGTAATATGGGTAAAACATAATCCACAATCCATTCCATATGTGGTAATATGGGTAAAACAGATTTCAAAAAACAAGGCACATGGAAATGTCTCATTCTCTTTGCAATGACTGTGAAATAAATATAACTATTCTTGTTAGCACCATCAAATGTCTCCTGTCTTTCAAAAGCAGAACTGAATTAATCCTTGTATTAATAGGGATTTTTTTAATAGTTAAATAAATCCTATATCAGTGGCCTTCCTCTAAATATGTATTTACTTTGTGGCTAAGGAAAAATACACCACTTATTCAAAAGTAAGCACACACATAGGCCCTGCACTTTCTATTTAAACTCTGATAAAATCCATCCCTACCCGATTAATGGGATAACCCTTACTTTATATACAGAAATAAAATAAATTAATACAGCAATAAGGATTTAAAATATAGCATATATCCACACAACTCAATTTCATTAAGGAATCCTAAATTGCCTTCCATATTGGTGGGGCTGAGAGCCAATGCACTGCCTCTGGCTATCCTCACTCATGAGCACTGCTAGCTTACCTTACACCTGCTCATTCAGCACACAGCATTTACTTAAAAGCCAGATATGTATCATCCAGATTCAGCAGCTCCCAGTGCTATTTGTACTCCCTCTAAAATAGCATTTTTGGTAACTCAAGGAATGTAAATAAGAGGAAGATTTCTCTCTGAGAAACCTAAATGTATTCCCTAAAACAAATAAAATTAATAATCAATTTGCCTTGTCATCATAATGATCCTCCCAGTTATTTAAAAGAAAGAACTGTGAAAAGATTTTGTATTATATAAGCCTCTGATCACAGCAGAGTGACATAACAGATGCAATATCAGCTTTCAGGCAGAATTATTCAGTATATAAAAGTCTAACTGTCTAGGTGTCTTACATTTTAGTTAGAAACACTTAAAAGAAAAAGGTGAGTCTTTCCTCCTTCCCTCATCAGGGTGAAATCAAGGTCATCTTCTTTGGGATAGTAATATTTAAAATGAAATGACACTCCACCTAATTATTTTACTAAAAGCCTTCAAGTCCTCTAAGCTCTTCAAGTAGTGTCTTCTAAATCTTTAAGTAGTTGCCAGCCATTTGAATAATACACCACAGAGAGTACCACCCTTTAAGAGGAAGATCGCATATTCAAAATGGAGCCAAATAAACAATAATATAAACCCAAGCCATTTAAACCACATGAATGATTCCTAGACACTTAGAAATCTGATTTATAACCACACACAAACAGTGGTATCATAGTTTCAGAATTCATTTTGCTGGAATTTACTTAACGATGCTGCTGTGTACTAATAGGATTTTACATTTAATAAGACCTATAATGCTACTGACTAGGCAAGAAAACTGTGTATGAAACTATGAATAATTCTTCTGTTCGAGGTAAATTTGCTGTGGAGAGCAGAATTATTAATCATAAAATCATCTCAGATTTCTGTATTATCTAAACTTACCTAGTATTCTCACTAAGAAAGTCATCACTGACATAAGGACATGATCTCACAAATAAACTGGGACCCTTACTTTTAGAGAAAGTATGTTTTTTGACCTTTTGTGACCTGCTTTGTTCTCAGATACTGTAATTTTGTAGTTCCTTTGATCTTAAGGTATTTTACTAATTGTATTTCTGCAAGATATTTGATGTACTGCCACCAGTCAGTAGAAAAGCAGAAGCTAAAGGACTATCAATCCTTTCTTATACATACCAATACCTATTCACATACAGAAGAGGGCTTATTTTTTCATGAATTAATTTAATATATCATGGACATGTGAAAAAAGTTGAACAAGAAGAAAAGAAATTATTCTCCCATAAGACTCTTCACGTTGTGGAGTAACTGCAGGGCTTTAAGTGCTGTTCACACAAGAATTATTGCAGGATAACTATCAAGTTCTAACTTCAGATCATCTTTTACTTTGTACAGTGTAATAACTTGCACTCTCCTAGAGAATGGGAGTAGTTAACGTGGTTTCAAATCTTGGTGTAGAAACACTTGTTAAAACCCTGTTCACCTGTATACATCAAGTCTCCTATCTGCTCTTCTCCTGGGGAAAAGTACAGTTGTTCTTTATTCAGTGTTAGAAGGGTTGATTCACTCCAATTTAAATACAATTAACAAGATTGTTTCACAAGCTGCAGGTGCCAGATCTTTATGGCTGGTAATAGCTCAGCCAAAGTACACAGTATTTTCTGTTTTCAGCATGACTTTGCAAGGCTATTGGTTGGAAAAAGCAGGTTCTGGTTGTGCAATGCATCGAAGTGTAGCCAGGAATTACAAACATTAACAGAAAACCCAAATCTTGCCTCTGACTTCAGCTTTCACAGTAGCACTGATACTTCAGGGTAACCTCCAAGGGGATTTGAGTGGCACTTTTTCCCATTCTACTTTTCCTGGTAGGCAGGAGCAATGTGAGAGAGCTGGACTTCTGACTGTTTCCAGTCAAGATGTGTGCTTCTTGTGAAGAAGAGATGTCGCTATCCTTTTGGAAAGCGATATATGTATGAGATATTAGCTGGAAGCAATAATTGTCACAGAAGGGTTGATGTGTATTCACTGGTTAGACTCCAGCCTATGACGGTTGTATCCAAACTCAACCTCCCACATTTCAAAGCTTTGCTAATGCAGATAGACCCAGTGTTCCAAATTCTGGATTTCTCTAGCAAATTTCCAGATGCAGATCCCATTATTTAATTCCACTCTCACCACCATGATTCTCTTCTACCTTTTACTCACAGACGAACCCCCCTAATTACTTGAATAAATTTCTCCTGATTCTACAGTGCACTTTCCTAATAACATGGTTTCCTAACAACAGTTTTCAGAGACAACTTTGATGTTAGAGCAAGGGGCGCAGGCTTAGTAGAAGAATTTCTTACCCATGAACATGCAAGAGTTACAGCTCTGGAGCTTTTTAAACAAATTTTTGAACATAGTCTCTGCAGTCTGCCTAAACTATTTACCACCAGCAAATCCTGGCCTTCCTTTGAAGCCCGGGGCCAGAGAGCCCCTCCAGACTTCCGCTTCGACTGGCTTGTCTCTGGTGGTACAGACTCTCTCTCACTCAAGGAAGCACTTTCTTTTTTGACAATGAGAAGACTTGTAACTCAGGGTGTCACAGATCTCAGGCTACTAACAACAGAAACACAAGGGCAGACTTTGCACACATCTGGTCTGTCTGCAATAACTTGGGAAAGGACCTTGATTTAAAAACTGTTACTCACGCTCTCAGTTTGGGAATGAATTCTCTCCTTAGAGTTCGATCATATCAGTGTGACTGGAAAGTAAAACATAGTATCTTGATCAGTCTCGAATATTCAGTGTTTAAAAGCAAACCAGCCTTTTTGACAGGACTCCGAGTACCTCTTTCAATAATTTTCCCTTTTTTTCTCTCTTCAGCTCTCACTTCCATGTCAGGGCAACTAACTTCCAGCCACACAAAGCTAGATAAAGCTTGTTTCATTTCCTATTTATGCTTCTCCAGGCAAAAAGTTCACCAAGGCATGACTTAAGGAACACTTTTCCCCCACACTTACTGAGAACTTCTGTACTTCTTTCTGGAGCAGTCAGCATGATAGTTAGGAACCAAACTGTAATGCCCGCTTGGACCTCCTTCTTAACCCTTCCTCCTCCCTACATCGGGAGCTACCATTACTGAGACATACAAACTCACTGCATTCCCTAAATAGAAAATGTATCACATTGTAGTTAGCTCTACAGAGCCATTTCAATGTGAAAATGAAAGAGAAATTTGGGGAAGGAAAGGAAAATATCAGTGTATTTGTCCATTAATCATTGTTCTGCCTTGCTGGCTTTTTACATCGTTCCTGAAACTTTCTCCTTACACAGCAAAGAACCTAACTCAAGTTTACATTGAATTTTCTGCAGCAGCTTTCTCTGCTAACCTATTCCAGAAGCTTTTAATTTAATACATGTATTATCTGTACCTGCATGCTCTGCTATTTTTCCTTCTGAAATTAAACAGTTCATTTCCTGATCTGTAACAACAGTAGGAAACACCCACTTAGAGTAACTTTAATTTCAACTTTCCATGTCAATGCATGTCAGGACCATTTGATGTGAAAGGAAACATCCAAAAAACAATGTAATTTCTGCAATACCTTTAAAATGGGACCAAAATTCCTGTGCTGCCTGTTACTGCACTGAAACAGAGTTAAATTTTGTTGTTCACTGAGTGAACAAAACAACCTAAAGTTCTTTTCTCCTCAATGTATGACAGTACTTCACACACTGAATAACTCTGGCCTCCAATCTGTTAGGAATTAGTTAGTTAGTTAGTTCTGCTGAACTCAATTTCCAGAGGTGTTTTTATGCTCAGTAAAAATTACAGCGACTCAAATACAGCGAACTCCTGTTTCTTACGCCTTAAAGGCTGCCTAAGGATATCTTCCAGAGCAGGAATTGCCATCTGCCGGCCAAGCCGGGAATGGGCTTTGCCCGCAATTCATTACTACATCTCTCTGGCTAAATTTGGAAGTGGATTTGAGCAAAGGAGACAGCACAATTGGCAGCCAAGTGTGCCCGCTGGGACAGAAGTGTACTCATACTTCTCCATGTCATGCTGGAAAAGGAGGAGAAAAACTGTAGAAGAGGAGATGAGTTTGGGGGAATTCATGGCATTACTATGGTTTGCTGAGGTGTTGATTTAAAAATAGATAGCCAATAAAATTATTTTAATCTTCTCATCTGGAAATTACACTTTAATTTTTATACTTTTGAGTGACAAAAAGAGAAAGTAGGCGTGGCAAACCCCTTGCTGCTGGGAGAGACAGGCCAGGTCTGTGAATTTCTGTCTCTGGTTAGGGGCAGCAGGGAGGCACCACAGTATTCCCTGCCCATTCTCACCCAAAGTCCTTTGCAGCACAGCATGCTTATCCCTTGACTCTTCTCTCCCATCTGCTTTTTCACAGCTGTGACTTCTTTATCTCCCAAGCCCTTCTGTCTCCAAACTCCTTTCACAAGCCAGCCCAGCTCTGAGAGTCAAACCACTTCTCCTCATCCTTTCAGTTCAGAACCTCTGACATGTCCCATCTTCTTTCCTATCCTTCCTTAAAGTTTCCTTCATAGCAAGTCTTCCTCCTTTTCCCCTAATTCTCACACGCTTCCATGTCCCCAGCCTTCTTACTCCAAGAAACTCCAGCCCACTGGGCACACATCCTGTCCCCAGTGGAAGCCCTCACATCTGCCCAGCTGCTTGTCCTCTCCTACTCCACCTGCTCAGAACAATTCTATCTCTCTGAAGTCAAGACAAGACAGAGCAGGGGAAAGGCATGACAAGTCTTGGGAAACACAGATGCAAGGAAGGTATGTTTTTCCTCAACCTGCTGGCCATGCTCTTGCTAATATAGATCAGTTAGCCCTCCTTGCTGCAAGAGAAACTGCAGATGCCTATTAGTCTGATTGCTCCAGCAGCTCTCTGCAAAGCTATTTTTTATCCTCTGTAGCCCCAGCCTCCACTGATGCATGGAATTATGACATCCCTGCTGCAGGATCTTGCCTCTACCTTTATTGAATTCCATGAGGTTTTTATTGGCCATTTTGAAGGAACTCGCTAAAATGGAACAATGACCTATCCTGCCTCCCAGCAGAGTGTCTGCTTTCTCTGGTTCATTGTTATCCAGGAGCTTCATGCCAAGTCCATCACCACTACACCATGTCCCTAAGCTCCCTATCCATGCCTGAAGCTGAGCCAATGCCCCAGATGCAGTTTACTTGGAAGGGTCCTCCTGTTTCTGCAGCACTTTCATCAGCTGGTATTGGCATTGCCAAGGCAATGCTGCATGTAAACAAACATTCAGCCTCCAGCTGAACATTAATCATTACTGAGAAGAGAAAATAAGAAAAAAAGTGCTGAACACATTGGAATTAGTCATGCAACAATACCTTTGATATTGCATACAATTCTTTTCTCAGAAAGAATATAACAGAACTAGAAAGTGTGCAAAGAGTATAAACAGGCAATATGATACAGTTTTTGTGTGAAAAACATTTAAATTGACCAAGACTCTTTATCTTGGGAAAGAAATAAGTAAGGAAACTGAAGCCTGTAAAATCATGACTGGCATGAAACAGGTGAAGGGAAAGTTTATCTGCTAACTCTCAAATGAAAGACCTAAGGGAGATCCAAGAATATGATCAGGACTCAAGTTTAGCTCAATAATTACTATGTAATCCAACAAAATTAATATGAAATTTATCAATATAGAGTGTTTAAGATGCTAAAATTGCATGCTTAACCAAACAACAAGAAGAGCCATAAAAGAAAGATGTAGTAGTAACAAAACACAACAAGATTATTTCCAGCTCAGGAACTTGATAAGCTGCAGGTTTCCTTATACTAAGAAGTAACATGAGAGGTATTGGAATAAAGCTCTGTTGAGTTTTATTGTTCTCATACCCTTTCCAAAGCACAAGGAACAGGACAATTAATGTTCATTTTAAACTTCCAAGGTGAAGCACGAATGGAATTCCCTGCTACCACAGACACTGCAGTGTATTTCCCCATATTTGAGGAAATCACATGGACAATCTATCACATGGGCAAAGGGGTAAGGCTTACCTTTGGGAAAGGAAGAGTCTAAATCATGTCCACACAGACAAAAGGAACTCTTCATGCAAATTGAGTGTGGTTGTTCTCTGTCTTGTGACATAGATGAAATTCAAAATGGGTAGAAGTAAAAATGTCAAAGGAAAGTCATGTACTTCCACTTAACTGAATTTTGTGTTTTTTTCAACTTACAAAACAGTAGGATCGGTATTTGCATTATGGCATATAATACTGAATGTAGAGGTATGAATAATGACATGGTGACAAATCATGGTAAGAAATCAATTTTCTCCTGTCCCCAGAGTTTTCATACAATGGGAACCTTTGGCTTTTAATTCTGACTTAGAACAACACAAGGTTTGCAAATGTTGTGATTCACAGGAATTCCATTTTTCTAACAGCTTGTTCTTTATCATAAACTGACTATGAAACATGGATGTGTTTGTTTGGAAAAGGAAGGTGTGTGTCACTTAAAAACATTCATCTGGTAGGTATCTTTATTCACATGATTACTAATCCTTAGTGATCCTGTTGAAGTCTCTCCTTCAGCAGGAAGCTAGAGTGGCAGTGAGCTCATTTAGATTTTCTGCTCCATGGAAGCTGGATGTATCCCACAGCCAAAACTATCTATCTAAAACAACAAACCACTTTAATCACACAAGCACTTCTTGGCAGGCACAAAATACAAAGGAAGGATAAGGATTCCGAATCAAACAGGAATGCTTGTTCTCATTAAGGTTTTCCCTCAACACAGAGAAAATAAGAAGCAGGGTTCTCCAGGACAGACTGTGTTCAACACTCTTCTGCAATGTGGGGTTGCAAGTAAACAGGAGACCTTGAAGGATAAGATTTTAAGACTTGTTTGTTTGTTTTATAAAGAGGAGCTACCACAATTCAGGAAAGCCATGTTCAGTGTCTGAAGAGCCTGTGCTACTTCAATGTCTTGGTGAGGACTTTTCCTTTACACTCTTTTACTGTGCCCAGCAGATTTTACTGTGTCTAGCAGTTTTCTACTGTGCTTAGCATCCTTCTTGGAGGAACCTGGGTATTACAGTCTTACAATAAATAAATAATTGTAAGCATTCAGAACTTGTTCTTCTTAAAGACTGGACTGTGTTTTGTATAAGAATAGAATAATGTTTAAGACAAACCTCTCCAACAAGTGTGCCATAAAACACTCTGTGTCAAACAAATACAAATATAGAAAGATGTGATATTTTTGTGTGTGAAAGTTTGTATGTTTTCTTTTTCTTAATACATCTCAGTGGAGCCTAAGACCTTTTATAAATGGAACATGATTCATGATCTTTAGGTAGGAATGATATGTCATTTCATGCTGTGATGCATTTATGGAGACCCACACAGATATGGGGTGGTGGGGCAGAACATGGCCTGCCTTCATGACATATGGAAAAAGTTCTTAAAGGTCTTGCTCCATCTTTCTTTTTGTAATTGATCACTCTTTCTCTCCTGTAAGGAAAACCATTTTTTTCATACAGGTTTCAAAATTACATTTGCAGATTTGAATACATATCATGTAAGCTTTTATCTCTCCTATTCCTGTCTTCCAAGTCATGTGTCTTGTTCAATATCCAAGAGGGGACATAAAAGACCAGAAAATTTCCAGTTTCAGTCTTCTGGCTTTTGCTGTGACAAACCAGCTCTGCTATTGCCTCGTTTTAATAGTTTGCCTGTTCTTTCTTAGCACTCATTTGTTGACACAGTTAGGCCCATGGAAACTAGCTCTTTACCTACTAAGTTGAAAAGTTCATCCTGTTCTACTTTTTAATAAAACAACAAAACTTTCCTGTAAACTCAGCTCCCAGAATTGATTACAAGTCTAGTGTAGCTGTCTGACCAAATGTTGGCACCATTTTAATAAACCACAAGTTTTGACAAGTTTTTTCCTTCTCCTCTGCTAGCCTTTCATACATCTTTTTCTCCAGGCATACCAGTCAGGTGGCATAAATCTCCTGCCACAAGCATGAGTCTCTAAAGGAACAAGAATTACCTTTGACAGAATCACATGCACGAGACCATCTTTTGAATAGGTTTATTGTGCCCTACGCAGCCTGCATGCTGAAAAAGCATTTCACCTTTCACTTTTTCATAATATTCCTTTAGCTATTTTTTTTTCTTAACAGGGGCAGCTCTGTCTATATACTCTTCAGTCACTTTACCACATAAGACACAGAATAGATTTCCTTCCAGGAACTGAAGGAAATGTAACTGAGAACTTAATGAGCTATTGCATCCTGAAAACAGCAACAGGGGTCTAATGGAATTTAAATGAAATTTAAAATCCTTTTCGTAACTGGAGAAAATAACTAAGTCTGTCTTCAAAATATTTGAGGCTCATGCTAAGATTTAGTGTTAGCTTTCCAAGGGTAATATATCAGTCAGTATTTCTAACCATGCTCAGACTGCAACAAGCCCAACTCAATCTTTTATTCAAGTTCAGTAAACAAAGTCTTTTAATGCAACTCAAAAAGTTTTGTTCATGGCCATGGCTCTGTAGCATCAGAGGGAAAAAAAGTATGTTGAAAAATCTTCATAGTGGAGAAAATCCTTCCATCTAAACCAGAAGCCATATAAGGAGTTTTGTCAAAAGGTTACTCCTGATGGAAAGAAGAAGTTTCCTGAATATCGTTTTGAAGGTTGCCTTAAAACCAATCCAAACGGATTTGTTCGTGTTTTGCTAAAAGGCACAGAGATGACCTAGGATCTCTTTTACCACTGAGCAGGGCTGTGTGGTCTTGGTCTTTGTTGAAAAACCTCAGCACTTCTGGGAGGTTTTCTTTGCAAAGAGAATCAAAAATCATAAGTAGTTCCACTTAGGTCAACTTCTTCCTGACCAAGCGCTGCTGACAGCTGTGCCAGCTCCACCACAGCACAGACAGCAGAGGCTTCAGCCACAGAAGGTACACGAAAGCCACCAAGAGAGATCACACCAACAAGGAATTCACAACTTTCACATTTTACCTTTGTTCCCAAAGGTAAAATCCATTTGGAAAAAGTCAGTTAACCTTTGCTGTCACATCTGTAAAATGGTGATAAAAGTGGCCCTCATCAGGAAAGCTGTGATGAAGCTTACTGGCAAATTTAAGTCCCAAACCCCATTGGTTTCCTTAAGACCAAACTCAGAACCATAGTAATTCTCAAACTTGGGCACCGTCTTACAGATATTACTCTAAGCAGCAATACAAGGCATGAGCTCCCTTGCGTCTCCCATCCCTCCCCAAGCCTTTTGCCTCCTCCCCAGTGCAGCAGTGCACCACCCAGCTGTGCTGTGAGCTGGATCGGGGAGCTGATCTAGGTTTAAAAACAAAGCAAGCCCCCTTTCCCCTCCTCCCCCCTCCACCTTTTCAAGCAAGTTCACTTCCCCGATCTGGTTGCCAGTCCCACAAACAGCTGCACTTTCCAAACCCCTTATGTCAGCACTGGTGCTGAACTCCCCACGCGGTGTTATCTACAAACTGTTTGGTTTGTGGGTTTATTTTCTTTTTTAAAGAAATATCATTATGTATGACCTACTGCCTCTGAGAAACTGGAGAAAGCTAACGGCAGGAAGGGTGGGTATCCCTCTCTCTCTGGAAGGAAAGTGAGAAGGAAAGGCTCAGCAGTTACCAGGTCTCTGAATCTTTCTTCGAGTGTGCCTCTCTGCTCAGCCCTGAAGAGGTGAGCGCCTGAAACACAAACAGAAACCCCTCACTCATCAGCTACAGAGCGCACTTGAGTCATACAGCAGTATGCCTCCAATATCCTAGAAGCCCTTAAGTTTCTCAGGTATGTTCAGAGAAGAAAGAAAAAAAACCCCCAAAACTGAAGGCCACCTGCAAGCTTTTTTTCATGTTGTAAAATATAAATGCTGTCTGACATTTCTTTCAAATAACCCTACTGAGCAAGGAATTATTCCTGTGTGCAAAGTAACACAACAGGAGCTGAAAGTTATTGCCTTTTATGAATTAAAAGCTCATTACTGCTTATTGGCATGCTGCATGTGCACTTTGGAGATCCTCATTAATTCTTCAGAATAATCTGTTTTCAATTGGAAAAAAATTAAATGGGAGGTGAATGCAAGTTCTGCATCACGGTCTTTGCAGAAACTGTCCCAATACAAACTCCCTGAAACAGAAGCTGTGACTGCCCATCTTGGGCAGTGGCTCATGCCAAACATGTCTTTGCTCCTGAGAACCAGGAGAGCTCCGTTTTGCTTAGAGACATTTGGGGTGAATTTCTACTGCAATGTCTCTTACATTTCTTTGTAGTATTGGGAGACTAGTTTCTGGTACACACAAAAGCATGACACACCAGGAGAGAGAGAAGACATCTTGCCTGAATTTTTATTTCTGCCTCACTTCTACATTCCTTTCCTCACCTTCCTTCAAAGGAGAGAGCAACTTCTGAGCCAAGGAGCTCAGCTGCCACTGGAGAAAAACATTAGCAACTTGCAATTCAAACTGAAAAAGTGGAACTACTCATGGACTTTTTTGGATTAGAAAAAGAAAACCCATGACTCAGAACTAGGAATATGTCTTTATCTTAAAAACAAGCAGAGAGGGAAGAGGCTTTTAAACCATCTTTTGACAACAGATAATGTTAGGCCCCAGTGTGCCTCTCTACAGCTAATGTAGATAGTCGCTTTTGCAGCAATAATTCCAGAGCATAAAGCAGCACCACTAATTCTCCTGCCTAGAGGCCAGCAGCAGAAATCAATGGTTTAATTTTGCAGATTCATAAGGGGAAGAAATAACTCCAGCACCTAAAGCAGCCTTAGAATTGATCACATAGAGCTTGGTCTTAAATGAAAGCCCTTTCACTGCACACCTGCTGAGCACTGCCTTCTCCACAGGGTACACATTAATGTTAGGAAAGAGGGAGACAAGCATAGATTCGGAGGTTCACCTTACTTTTCATTGCACCACTGTTTATGTGAGAAATACAGTTTACTGTGCATAAACAATAAAGGACAAGAAACTCAACTTCTTGCCAGCACAAAGAGATGGTCTGGACAAACAGCAGGAAATGGGTCACTGCAGCTGTGTTTGGTTTGCTTTGGAGACTGTGAGAGTACACAAGTCAAGAAGAGAAATCTGCAACAATCAAAACAGAAGACAGAGCCCATATGGGCGGACTTCTGGGTTAGGGACGGAGAAATCATGATTTCATAGGTGTTGTGTTGCATCACAGGAAGAATTATGGGATTATCAAGGGGGAAAGAGGGAACAAAATGAGATTTTGGGGGAATGTCATTAACCATGCATACTCTCTACTAAGTTCTACTAAAAACTTTACATCTACTTCCCCTGAGTTACTTTGTGCTTATGTTACAGAATTGGGAAGGTGGGGGTGGGGAGATCAAGTAGGCAGAATATGATTGAAAATCAAAGAAAACAAGAAAAAATGAGGAACAGATGCCTTCAAACTTTCTTCATCAGTGAATATCTACTGTGTTCACTGATTGCTCTGAGTGGATGATTCCCATGTTATTTAGGACAAGACTTAATCCCAGATCACCTATAAATTTTTCCTCTCCCAACACCTACGTTCATTTCTTTGCCCACGCAGCACTTAGATCCCTTCTGCCTACCATGATCTCCAAGATAATCGATTCCCAACATTGTCAGATCTCACAGAAACCATATATCCTCCCAAAATTTTGGAGGTTTCGACACCTTTTCCTTACTATGTTCTATGTAGATGTGTGATATCAAAGCTGTTTTTCCTATGCAGTGTTAGCCATATTTTTAATTTGGAACATTCACCCATTTAGGAAGACAATCCTACAGAGACTTCACACTCAGGAGCCTCATGTCTCTTTTCCTTGTACATTTTAAGGAAACCTGACTTCTGATGCAACTGACCTATTTCTCAGCTATGTCTTTGGATTGCATCTGGGATGCGCCAGCACAGCTAGAGGCACTTTAGCAGAGTTCAAAAAGAGATAAATTGCACTTGGGGACAGGAGAACTGTCTGCACCATGTGTAATACACATGTTAACATGTATTATGTATGGCTGTGTTATATATACTACGCACAGCTAACATTTTCCACTTTCCTCTCTTTAATAATGAAAATGTCTCTAAAAGAGTTCTGCTCTAGTCTCCTTAACCTACTCCCCTGCGCTCTTATATCGGATAGTATCTAGAATAAGCAATGCTCAGCCTTCTTTCCCCTGGCTGGAGGATGCAGCAGACAGTGCAATACCCAGTATGTTTGCCAGGTCCTCTTTTCATGCCCTTTTCTAATCCTACCCAACTGCAACCAAGCCAGTGGGGGAGGGAATCCCTCACAAGCAAACCCAGAAAGCACTTACTGAAAACAAATAAGGTTGCTAAGGAACTGGAAAGATAAACTCAAATCTATAAAATCCAGGAAGGAGAAGGGAGTTCATATGCTCTTTTCAAACACACACCATACATTGCTCTCAGTGTTAAGTCTGTCATGTTATAACAGCACAGATTGTGTGATTGTGTGCACGCAGGGTGGATTCAAAAAATACAGGAATCCCAAGAACATAGTAGGTTTTGACAATTAGTGTCTACTTCTCCTGCTATATTTTATAATTCCACCACATATAAAAAGAGCCAATAAACTTACTGTGCAGGTAGGCTATAAATTATATTATTAGTTATCCATGACAATAGCCTAGTTAACAGTAGCAAAGACACCAGCAGCACAGCTGGGCAACATTGGCACACAGACCGAGGGTCCACAGAAGGCTCAAATCATACCTTCCTTGCCCTTGCCATCCTGCCAGCTAGACTAAATAGAGCACAGGCTTAATTGCTGATCTGCAACTCCACCTCTGTTACACCACACAGGTACAGCCTTGGGAGCCACGCTTTGCCCACAGGGATTTTCTTGAAACCAAAGTGATTACTATTCTCAACCCATAAATAAAGTTATCTCCAGAGCGTTGGAATGTAAGATGAAAGCCAGAGGAGAGGGATGAACATGCCAGTTATACCTTGCCTGTGCCATGCAGACCCCGGGGCCATGTTTATGTGTTTTCAGAGTCTCATGAACTCTGGAAGCAAGGGCAGGTGAGGTAAGGTGAGCTGCCCTTTGAGCACTGCATGTTCTGTTCCCCATGCACACAGCTGCAGACAAATTTCTATACGTTGAGAGAAATAAGATCAAGCCACTAGAAAGGCTGTATTTAGCCTTCCTCTCACCATTCACCTGGAGTTAAATCAGGTATTTGGAATGTAGCAATTGCCTACGATGCAGAGGTGCTGTTATACAAACCATACACATTAGCCCCCTGTCTTTTGGCTTTATCAGTGCTTCACAGCAAGGTTGAAACTTCTCTGAAATACGTGACGTGATCTTATTTGTTAATTTGGCTTCATCTTATCTTGTCATACAGAGATCAGAGTTGTTAATTTCTGCCATGAAAAATAAGAGACAATTTCCACTGCCCACAGAATTTGCCCTAAAATGGCACCATTTTGAGTAGTACAAAGTATTTATAATAAATGGAGCAAATTTTAATCCTTGATAACAACATAACTTCAAAAAAGATTAGAACGAAAAAACAGCCTAAATATCCTTACACTGTGTATCCAGTAGATTTTATCATTGCCTCACATATCTAATGCATTTTGTCCACCATGTGGCTGTTCTTTCACAAATACAAAAGCTACAAATTAAAGGGTAGCCACACAAACAGCTATAGGTGTGGGACATCAGGCATTTGAAGTCCCCTCTCTAGTTATGAGACAAAGACCCTGCAAAGGATTAATGACTGCACCTGGGTTCTCCCCACTGACTGATTTCCCATGCTCAAGGACTTACCATCTCTCTGCAGCTGTGCAGTCACACTCAGGTGCTGGAAAGTGAAGTAACTTCCACCTGTGCGAGACTCCTCTTCAGACAACAAGCAAACCAACAGGAGCATTAAATAAAACCCACACCAGGACACAACTGCTTATCTCTGAGGGCTTCTACTGAGCAACTCTCTCACTTTTTCCATTAAAAGCTAATAGGATGTCAGACACTACTGCTAAGAAATAGTTTTTAAACACCAAATTAAGCACCAAAACCAGCTTCCAAATTAGAAAAATACAACTTACAGTATTTTAAACGATGGGCATGCTGTCTTTTATGAATTTACAGTATTTTACCATTACTTCCAGAACTCTAAGCTTGTAAAAGACAGCATGTCCATTAGTACAGCTCTTCTACATCTATTAGAGCTATTGCAGCTTTCAGGCAAGAGCTTAGTGATTTGTCCTTCAGAAAAATGCAGTGGGAAATATAAATCTGAAGTAGCTTATGGAATCATCAATTTCTCAAACACATAGTTATAGATCGGAGAAAAGGATTTAGAAGGAGCCATGCAACTACATTGGTGGTAAATATGTTTGCACCCCCCAAATGGTCTCAAACTTTTAAAGCCCTTCCTTGACAGTACATTATGAAATGAGCACAGCAAGAATGTCATGTGTGGCATTTGCACAGCCAAAGTTATGGCTCAGTTCTCCCCTAAGTGCTTCCATCCAGGATGCAGAAGACAATTGAAAATAACAAACCACCTATTTCTGATGTGACATTTCAGCTGACTAGAAAAGTAGAAAGAGATAAAGCATTATAAACATAACTAGGATGAACAAGCTTGCTGTGTTCATGATAAAGTGTGTACGCTTTTATCATAATTATGCTTAAGGGCAGAGTAATACCTTCTTCTAAAGAGACAAGAGGAAGTAAAAAAGCCAGTTTTTTCAATGTTCCAAAACAGAACACCACACCAAAGCCTCACTGAACTCTTAAACTCTAGCTAAATTTAAAATTTAGCTGAGTCTTCACTAACTCCTGAGCACAAACATGGGAGGAAAGCAGGGCAGGAAGAAAAAAGATTTTAAAAAAATATACCTTTCATGGTTGCTTCACATACTTCCATTCTGGGCACAAATCAAGCAGTAAAGATTGAAATTCAAACTGTAAAGGTTTCATTTATGTCTAAAGTAAATATCAGGTACTTTGCTACCATGGTGACGAACACAGTAAAAACACCTTAGTCATTTCTGTGTAAAGCAGGGCTTGGTGCAATAGTTAAAAGCATAGCACGGCATCAAACACATATTGAGTTCCCACTTTAGAAATAGTGTATGGTTTATTGAGTATTGCAGTTGTGCAGAATCTGAAATACATAAAAAATAAATGAACAAAGAAGTTGTGTATAATAGCAGTAAAAGTGAAGTTATTGGGGGAAGGGAAACTCAACCTATCCCGCTCTGTCCAGTTTGATGCCAGCAAGAGATGCCCAAAGCCTGGAGGACAACAGGAGAGCACCTGAAGGGCAGCACAGAGGGATTTCAGCCACTGCTACCAGTAAGTCTCTTCATTGGAAACCCAATTTAAATGCTTTAATGCTAACACACACAGCATGGGGGATAAAGAAGAGTTAGAGATCTGCGCACATCTGCAGGGCTATGGTCTCATTTGCATCACAGACTTGGTGGGATGGCTTCTATGGCTGCAGTGTTGGAATCAAAGGATTCAGGCTCTTTAGGAAGGACAGACAGGAGGCACAAGGAGGGGGCATTGCCCTCTATGTCAGCGATCAGGGAGCACTGGGAACTCCACCTGGGGATGGATGAGGAGCCAACCAAAAGCTTATGGCTCAGGATTAAAGAGAGGACATGGACAGGTGACATTATATTGTGAGTCTGCTACAGGCTGCCTGACCAGGAAGCTGGTAAGTCCCTCTATAGATGGTTAGGGGCAGTCTCATGTTCACAAGCCCTGGTCGTCACAGGGGACTTCAACCATTCCAGTATCTGTTGGAGGGACAACACAGCAGGGCATAAGCAATCCAGGAGGGTCCTGGAATGCACTGGTAACTTCCTTCTGTAAGTGACAGAAGAGCCAACAGGGAGAGATGCTATGATGGACCTTGCTCTCAACAAGGAGGGACTGGTGTCCCAAGTGAAGATGCCCCTCAGGGGTCAGTACTGGGGCCGATGCTGTTTAACATCTTTCTCAGCAGCACAGACAGTGGGACCAATCAGCAAGTTTGCCAGTAACTTCAAACTGCATGGTGCAGTCGACATACTGGAGGAAAGGGATGCCATCCAGGGGGATCTGGATAGGCTTGAGAAGTGGGACTGTGCAAACCTCATGAAGTTTAACAAGGCCAAGTGTAAGGTGCTGCACCTGCGTTGGAGCAATCCCAAGCACAAATACAGGCTGAGGGATGAACAGATTGAGCAGCCCCCAGGGAGGACTTGGGGGTGTTGGTGGATGAGAAGCTCAACATGAGCTGGCAATGTGCACTCACAGCCCAGAAGCACAACCACCACCTGGGCTGCATCAGCTGCAGTGTGACCAGCAGGTTGAGGGAGGGGATTCTGCACCTCTACTCCGCTCTCCTGAGATCCCACCTGGAGTATTGCAACAGCTCTAGAGCCCCCAGCATGAGAAGGATGTGAACCTGTTGAAGTGAGCTCAGAGGAGGGCCACAAAGATGATCAGAGGGCTGGAGCACCTCTCCTATGGCAACAGGCTGAGAGAGTTGGGGTTGTTCAGCCTGGAGAAGAGAATGCTCCAGGGACACCTTACAACAACTTCCAGTACCTTAAGGGGGCTGCAAGAGAGCTCAAGGGAGACTTCTTACAAGGGTATGTAGTCATAGGACAAGGTGGAATGGCTTTAAACTGAGAGTAGCTTTACATTAGATATTAGGAAGAAATTCTTCACTGGGAGGGTGGTGAGGCACTGCAACAGGTTGCCCAGAGAAGTTGTGGGTGCCCCATTCCTAGAAGTGTTCAAGGGCAGACTGGATGGGGCCTTTAGTAGCCTGGTCTAGTGGAAGGCGTCCCTGTGTGTGGCAGGGGGGATTGCAAATAGATGGTTTTAATGGTCCCTTCCTACCCAAACCGTTCTATGAAAACTGTTTGGGAAATGAGTCACCTGTTTAACTAGCACATATTTGATAATACCAAGAGAATAAATACTCAGTCTTGAAAAACAAAGCAAATTAGTTATTTAAAATAATGGAATATAAGTTCCATGTTAAAGCTCAATACCCCAATGTTGCCTTTAAAATGACAAATTATTAAAAAGATATTTTTTATAAAACTAAAGCTAACAGTAGCTCAATCTTTTATGTCTGACAATCTATATTACAAGATATATATATACTAAATTTGAAGATACAGTGAGTTTTCAAAGCTGTTCCAGGATATCAAGCTGATTTTGACTTTTTGGGAGTAGACCCACCATCTTCAGCCAACTTCTCTGCTGGCCTCTTTTTTAACCCTTTCATTTTCCGCGTCTGCAGTTTACTAAGATCCTGCTTCTGCATGTGGATTCGACCATAAGTTGTACCAAACACATCATGGGAGATATTCTTCTTCTTCTTAGGCTGTAAGGGAAGAACAATGTTAGTATTTCTAAGTAGAGTCCCAGGAGCTCTGGGGAGAACGAAGTGCCTAAAAGCAAGGCCTTATACATTGTTTAGAGTTTAGAGATGAAGATTTGTGCCATATGTTCTAAGAGCTTCCAGAGGAGAGTCTGGATGTCAGTTGATCACCACAGAAGTGCCATGGCCCTAGAAATCTCAGTTGGCCAAGATAAATGTAAGCTTTTTTCAAATATACAATAAAGTAATACTTCAGCTTTTGCTCTTTACATATAGATCTGAATAATGGACTTTCCAAGGTACATACCTTCAGGGCTTTCGGTTGTTTTAAAGACAGCTTATAAAGGTCATCTGAAGCTAAATGTGTCCTCCTCATAACAAGATCTAATGAAGGTCCCATCTCTTCGAGCTCAATTCTGGGTATTTTACAGCCAGATTTTTTCAGAAGCACTCTGTAAGGAGGAAAACAACGAAAATAACCATTGTCCCCAGTGATAATGAATTATCCATCTTCCTAAAGGACAGGTTTAAATCTTGCAGTTCAAAATATAAGTCAAGTACTACCACTCTACTATTGAGAAAGACATCTATCAATAACAATTCATAAAACATTAGATCTATCCCATTACTATTTGAACACAACCAAAATATAAGCTGGCTAATGTTTGTTTAATTTTTTGAGACCAGTATAATCAGTATTACTGTTGTCCCAGTACCCTGACAGCCATATCTCTACTTAAATTCAAAACAGCACCCTAGGTATTAACAGACCTTTCAAATAAATGAAAAGTATTTACAGCAAAATAACCTGAGCACCATCTGAGGAAGCGTTTTGTTTTTTTGTTTTTAGAATGAGACTGATTAAAGTGATTTTATAATAAGAAAAATAAAAATCGCATGTAACACAAGCTATGAATGTTCACAGCCTCCTAAGGCAGGTCATGAACCAGAAGGTCAACACCAATATAGCAAGGTTTGCCTTGTCCTGCCTGTCCCTAGTTTTCCTTGTGTATCTCTGGCTGCAGCCTAACACCTGTTGTTCTCTGGCAAACATGCAAGTTGGAAGAGCTCTAGAAATCAGCCTGAGAACGGACTTTGAAGTCGTACACAGTACCGAGAATTCACCAGGTTAATTCACACTGCCTTACTAATCCAGCCATATGAAAGGGCAACTCTCCGAGCTAGAAGCAGGAGCTCAACAAGAAAGGAGCCAGCAGATTTAGGGCTCAAGTGTTTTCCTTCTGCTATACAAGATGCTCTGTGTTATGCTGGAGCACCTCTACAAACTGCATGTTTTAAATGCAGCTCAAGCCAGTTCAATTACAAAACTACAGGTTAAATTTAGGAAAAAGTTGACAAGTGTACTAAAACCCAAATAAATAAAACACATACTCACTTATAGCTTCGCATGTAAATTTTGCCATCTACAGCTGTAAAATGAAGAACGTACTCTAAACCAGCCAGACGAATATTGGGCACAGTTGGACCTCTGAAGAAATCTGAAAGAGTATTTAGAAAGAGTAAATGCCAGTTTTCTCTACTGAGAATAAAACCAACAGATGGCTATAACAAATTAGTTTATTTCAAAATGGACCCACATCACTGATGTGAACTCAGTTCCCATACAGATGTTTTTCCTGCATCTAACTAAGCAAGGCTATATTTGAGACGGTCTCGAAAAGCTGAATGTTCAATCAATCTCACAGAATAGCTGCTACTTAAAACTGCAGTCTGGCCAAAACATGAGAGAGGAACTTCACTGCACATGTTATTGTGCAGTGGTGAATCTAAATGTGTACAGAAATCCTGACAGGAACACAGTGAAAATAATGTGGTAGCACTATACACACTACCTAAAATAAGTGTATGGAAAAGAGTAAAGATACTTTCAGAGCAGTGACTTTGCATTATTAAGGTAATTGGAATAATTGCATTGTCTGTTCTTTTACATATTTGGCTCTAAAATCAGAAAAAAAAAATTTTCTTATTTTGTGTTTAGGCTAGTTAATGCTGAGCTAAACATAGATCAGTACAGAGAAGCCACTGCTCATGTATCTGTTTAAAGACATCATTCAAATCTGATACTTGATTCTTAGTCATAGCCAGGTTTGGAAGAACAGAAAGAGGGACCAAAACCAGTAAACGACAGATTGAAACTGTATGTTGTCTACTCTTACATACATTCTCTCTCTGACTTGGGAAAAAAGTTTAGATATATCATTTCTTTCATACCTCCCTCACAATAAGGCACTTTTGTGCTCTAGGTAAAACGATATTTGTCATTACATGTAATGTTTTCTCTATTTAATAAGCAAAACATTTATAAAATTAAGACACTTGAAATACTTTCTTAGTTTGCAAAGACAACACTGAAACACACAGGTTAAATATAAAATGAGCCACCTTTAGCAAGGTTCTTAAATCAGGTTATGAAAATATACTGGGCAATCAGAGAGCTTGCAATGAGCACAGCAATCTGTCCAACATATGCAGAGGGTGGAGAAAGAATGTGACCTTGACCAAGGGAACAAGGTGTGCTAATAAACACGACAGAGCAATGCTGAAACAGGGGAGAACTGCTAACAGATGAAAAACACATCAGTCTTCCCCCCTCTGTCCCATTTTCAGACCCTTGGCCAGTTGTCTTTTCCTCCATTACCTTTTTTCAAGAGAATCAGCACTGGAGTGACATCCAAAACAAAGTCTTGCTGGCAAATGCCAGCTGGAGTAAGGCCAGGAAAATTCCTTGGTCAGTTAAATACTCTCTTTCCTCTTCTTTTGAGTCGAGCTTGTAGTTAGAGGAAAAGTTGCAAATAAAACATTTTGATTGCTCGTGGTGTAATTTTTCCCACTGACTAGTTCTCTGCAGGTACACAAGCTTACATTTACAGTGGTTTTACTGGCAACACCTCCCTTTCATATTTTCCTGTGGCATCATACATCTTTTTACCCACAGGATGATCTCTTCCAACAAACGCAGGTGGTCAGGAATTTCTGTTTCCTGGCAACACTGAAGAGCTGCAGAAACTTTACACTTCAGTATACTCAGAGAGCTGAAGTTTTTCTAATGTACTCTTAATTTACAACTTTGCTTTGGTTGGACCAGAGACTTGCTTTCTCCTTTCTTTCCATTCCTAGTTCTCCCCCTTGTCCTCAAACACATTTCCAGAACTTCTAATTTACTCTTTCCTGCAGAGAGCTTCAATAGGACCTTTCTATTTCCAGATTAAATTCCTAAATTATTTTGGAAAGTAAATCTATCCAATTCTTTCTGTATCAATTCATATACAAGAGCAGGTAACACCATATTCTATGTAGCTACAGTTAGCATTACCACAGTTCCAACTCTATCCCAGACATTTCCCAGCCATGCACTTCCTTGGCCAGAAGGAGCCCACAAATCATTTGAAACACTGAGAAGACGTCTGTATGAGGAAGGCTCTATGAAGAAGAAGGTGACAGTCAATCTAAAATTGCAGAGGTCTCCTGCAAACCAAGGTTTTAGAAAGCGTACAAGCAAGCCCTACAGTGCCTAGTCATTTTTAGGATAAAAAGGGTGTGCAATTAACAGAACTAGCAAGGAGACAGTGTTGCAAGAGTTAAAACATTTTATAGATACAATCATAAAAAATTATTTGAATTTCATGAACTGCATTCCAAGGACTTATATTGTAAATTAACTTCTACACTACCACATCAGAGGGCAATGAAAACCAAAAGAGAAAGAATGAGATTTCTTTGTCTTCCAAGTCTCTAAAGAAAATGCAGCTGTCATTTATTTCTCCTAAATAAATTCTTCCACGTCACAATTTAACCAAACTATATGGTTTGGTTATCATGAAGACAATAACTCACCCTTGCCTTTATTTTTACAATGAAACTGCTGTTAAGATGATATTCCAAACATGCATTAGTGATTTTGGTATCACAAAAGCCTCTGAAAGCTTAGTTGTTCACCAGCAACACCGGCATCACACTGCTTTTGACCACAAGAAGCTGTCAGCTATCTAATATTCCCTCTGGAATCCCAACAATACTGGTACAGCAACATAATAATTGCTGCTGTTGTTATAAAGATATTTTTCTGTCTTGCTTAGCAAGTGTGGCAGGTTAAAGGCACCATCTTTTGCAGAAACAGAATGAATCAGTTCTTCCCTATCAGTTAAGGGCAGTTTTGAAAAAGGTCAAATTATCACTCTAATGACTTTAATTGGTTAGTAATGCCTTCAAGCCTTTATTCTCCTCAATCTTTGTCTGTCGTTTTTCATCCAGGTATTTCACAGAAATCAGCAGAACAATCAAGACCTGGAGTACTTTGGAGTACACTCAAGAAGAAAGATTGGGTGTCAACTAAGTTTGACTGCTGAGTCAGTAATGGCAAATAAATAGGAGAGGAGAAAGGACAGATGAACATCAAAAGAAACAGGACAAAACAGATTACTTAGTTATTGGGTAACTATCTTACTATGGATGTCTCTCATTCAAGCTGTTTGATTATGGGGAGCACAGGTACATGTGGACACCAATCACCAACACTCTGCAGTTGCCTGGAGCACAAGTCCTATGAGGAGTGGCTGAGGGAGCTGGGGTTGTTTAGTCTGAAGACGAGGAGGCTCAGGGGAGACCTTACGGCTCCCTACAACTACCTGAAAGGAGGCTGTAGCCTGGTGGGGGAAGGTCTCTTCTCCCAGGCAACCACCGATGATAGGACAAGAGGACACAATCCCAGGGGAGGGTTAGATTGGACATTAGGAAGAAGTTCTACACAGAAAGAATGATTGGGCATTGGAATGGGCTGCCATTCCATTCCTGAAGGTTTTTGAGAAGAGACTGGACGTGGCACTTAGTGCTATGGTCTAGTTGACAAAGTGGTGTTTGGTCAGGATTGGACTTGATAATCTCAGAGGTCTTTTCCAAACTATCTGATTCTGTGATTCTGTAAGGATGCCTGAACGAGACAGACTTCAGAAAATAAATGCATCTGCTCCCTGCAGTGCAAATATTCATTTACAGCAACACAAACATGCAGTATTAAAATTCACTTATCTTCATATTCAATATTCACTCACCTTCAAAGACACTCACTTCACCTTACAAGCTAAATTACTAGCCTTTCATCCATCCCCAAGAACTAGTCAGTTGTACTGAGATGAAAATTTTCTCCTCTCCGGTTCCCTTTCAGTCTCATTCACAATGAGACATCTTGCTTTAAGGAATTATAATACTAAGGAACAAAAATTCTCATTTTTAAGGTCTGTTTCTAAAGAACAATCATTTACCTGTTTGCCTAAAAAAACAAGAATGAAACTGAAACAAGACTGTTATTGGTCAGATTCAGTATTTTATCAGTTTGAAAAAAATTAAATAATCTACTTCTAGATTATATTCCTATATTATATTACATTGAAAGGGAGAAACACACCACCCTACTCTTACTAGTTCTAGTCCCACCAAACAAAACACATTATTTAAGCATCAAGAGACACAGTACACTATGACTTCTATGTCTGAAAAAGCTACAATGTGCTTTATTTCCAGAGTCTCCTGACATAGCAAAAAGCTTAATGCCAGTTTATTTCCTAAGCTCCAAGCCTGCCTTGAAGTTAGGGCACAGCTATTATCTGCAGCTGAGTTTTACTGCACATGTTCTTTCCAAGTACTCTAATCAATGGCACATTTGTTAGAATTGGTGGAATTTCCAACAGAAAATGCTTTCATTACAAAAACAGAAGCTCAGGTATACTGGTCTGACTTTTTTCAAAAATATCCCACTTTCCGAACTTACTCCACTGATTTCAATTTAGATACTTCAAAATATCACTTGGTGAAAAAAGTGACAATCCAGTACAATTACAAGGTCAAGACATTTTGAAAAATGACAGTTTTCCCACAATCAAAGTAATGAATTTTAGTGCATCCAAGGGTTCAACTTCAGAGTCTTTAAGGCTAGTCCTTTTTTCACCCTCTAAGAGTCACGATGGTTAGTTTAGTTTAGTGTAACATGAAATTTACAAGTGCTATTCTTGTTTTCTTTCTGTGCTGAACATAAGCAAACATTTATTTATTGACAAACCAGCACTTACCAACAGATCACATTACTACAGATTTATGCAATCCTACTGCTCAAATAATCGACATACTGACCAATAAGAAGGCTCTTCAGTCTTCTGTATTCTTCATTTACATCAAACATGTCACCAGCAAATATCAACATAGGTTTTGTTCCTTCAGGACATTTACTGTTCTGTGGAATAAGAATTTTAAAACAACAAAAATTCAGACCATGTTAGGGAACATATTAGTGACTTAATAGGTTGCCAGCCATTCAACAATGAATGAAAGACTGCTGTGACCTGTGATCAGTGTGGACTGGATAGACACTATATTTTTTTTTTCACTGAAAAACACTGCATGTGTATGGAGGGACTTTGTTTTTAAAAGTGTGAATTGTATTATTCTTTGTTCTGGATTAAAGAAAGAGGACTTCCGGGGTGGGGGGGGACGACGACAGGGAAGAAGTGATTTAACTGCAGTTAATAACAAGAAAACTAAAACTAGAGGCAAATAAGTTTATTCTTCTTCTGATACTGGAGAGTACATGAAAAAGGCTAAAAGAACAATTAAATCAATCACATAATTTTAATTCTGGAAAACAAGTACATTTATTTAACTCTAACTTCCCCGCTATAAACAGTGTTATGAAGATACACTCTGCAATCTGACTTCAAGGGAATGATTCATATTTATAAACCATAATTTATTCATGATCATTCTAAACTGCTCTGCCAATTTACACACTGTAATGAGAATAAATTCTTCATTTTTCCAGTGCATGAACTACTTGATACAGAAGTACACACATATGAAACAAGTTTTAGTCTTGCTAAAGTGAGCCTAACATAGCCATAAATGTGAATTTTTTCTGGATTTAAATAATCAAAGATGTTAGCTCCCAGTCTGAATTAAGTAGAGGTCTCCCAAAAATTGCACTTACATAGTACTAAAAGCTAGAGAAAGCTTTGGAATTATCTCAGTCAGGTGAGTGATTCTCTTTGGTTATAATTTGTGAACAAGAATTTCAGTTTCCAAAGCCTACACCAGTTTATATAGGAATCCACCACGAGCAGAATCTGACAGTTTTGTAAATGTAGCTCTTGAATTTAAAGGAAAATATTAGAAATAAACCAAGACTAAAATGGAATTTGGATAGAAAGTTGCGAGCTTGCTTAAACCAACCAAAATAAATTAAAAAGCAGAGTATAAAATTAACATTCTGGAGTACACACATTAGCAATCCTCACATACTGCCTGAAACAGTTTTGTAAACAATTTACTTCTGAGCACAGAAAGAACGCACCAAAAAAATCCACCAGCAGGTGTCACCGAAATACTGGATTAGCGATTCCTTACCTTGACATCTTTCAGGGATACAAACTTCTCAACGCCTAGCTCTATCATGTCTAGGACATGATAGTCAAACATGCGACCTGTAAGAGTAACAGAAGAAAATCCAGTATTTAAATATTCCCTGGAAACTATACCTGTCATCCCAATAAAAGCCCAAGTGAGACATACTACCTAGTATCAGGTTGTTAGGTCGCTTCTTGTTATGAGAGCCAAACAGAAACAGAGAACAATCTGATTTCTTGGAAAAAAATTCCTGCAATTGAGGAAAAGAATAAAACCCATGAGTTCCAGGTTGTAGGGTTTAAAACATTCTGCAAAGGTATTCATCACAAACATGTGAGTTAAGGAGTTGCTTAATGAGAAGAGCAACTGCACTTACCAGAGGAATTCTGAGTATGTCCAGGTCCACTTAAGTTAAAATCAACAGCTGGATTCAGGGTACAAACAATTTCTTATTTCCCATTGCATCTTAAAGGTCAAGCCAGGCAACTGTTTTCTTTCCCCTTTAGCTGTAACACCCTTTTTCATAATTTCTCATTATTTGCTTTTATATAAGATACTTTCATTTACTTCTCTTAGCCTGATGAGTAAGTATTTGCAAGCTGGATGCAGTTGTAATGTCTCATTTTAGTTACCCAGCTAAACTTTATGCAGCTTATTACCTTTGCCTGACAGATTCTGAACAACCAGGTTATTTCCTCAACAGCAAGTCTAGAAATATCTGCAAATATCTAACCTTCTCAAACTTAGCACAAGAGTCCTACTACAGAGCAACTTCCTGTCAATTTATTATTTAAGATGATAGTTAAAACCAAGCCAGTGGCAACTATCGTAGAGAACTTTTCTCCAGGTGGAGTAGATAAGGAACCTATTATAGTATTATGTCCAGAGCCAACACTACAGGAATTTTTTTTTGGGGGGATGTCCAGTTCCAAACTCTTCTTATGCACTGCTGCTTCTCAAGGCAGCTCTTCATTTTGTCTATCAACAGTGGTTCTGTGATAACACATACACACACGCTATTTATCCGGTACTCCCCAGAGGTATATACTTGCACTTAGCAGTTGTGAAGCAGAAAAGGACACTTTGCCTCCTCCCATCCCTGCAGCAGCAACTCAGAGAGGACACTACAGTTCTGTCCCTCTGGGAGGTCAAGAGACACCTGGAGAGGCTGGATTAATTGCACATACAAATCACACAGCTCAGCACAGAGTTTTGCCACCAGGTCCCTGAAAAATGCTGTTTCTAAACAGGATGAGAACACACCATAGGGGACCTCCCTTGAAATACTTGCTCATACAGTCTGTTAATCACTGTGCGTTGATGTCTGTACACTCTCTAACAGCTGTATATTTTATTAAGAAGATGCAAAAAACGCAAATGCCTCAAATGCATTCTGAGGTTCCCTGAAGGACCGCCTTTTAAAATATCAGAACCACTTTAGCTTTCCTGTTTTTCCAGAAATTATCAGAAGTTTAGACCAGTGGTCAGCTGATTATCAGTTAGTCCCTATATGACTGTAAAATCAAGTCATTCTGCTTATGGGATTGTAAGAGGTTTAGTCTCAACAAACAATGTCCCAAATTTTTCCTTGATGCCTACAGTAAGTTTTCCATTCCAATCATGGTATTTTAGGAATGGCTGCATCACTGTGCATCATGCCAAGTACAGAAGCACATACTACCACCACACCTCAGCATCTGTATCAATGCAGAGTAACTTTCTATGTTGCTGATTCTACACTGCAACCATGTTTTGTTCATAAAACATTAAAAATGCTTTAACTCAACTGTCCAATACAGCTTGAGTAACTCCTCTAGCACTCAATACTGGCTGCCTTCATTTTTTTAAAAAGAATCTTTAATGAACATTAAGGATATTTGGCTCTCTCTCCTCCTCTCCCTTTTATTTACAGAGAATTCCTTAGATATGTTTCCCCTTTATTTTCACAATCCATTTCAGACAAGTGCATTTGTGCCCAGAGTGCATATATGACTTCTTTTTCTTCACACAAATATTTACTTGATACAATATCTCCAAATCCTAACTTCAGTGCACATTTTCGGAGTTGTTTCAACAACTGCTTCATGAATTGGAAAGCTACGCTTATTTCCCTATGTAGGTCAGCAGTGGCACAGAGCAAACACTACCAAATCATGATCACTGGGAACCAAACAACTGGTTTCAGGATAATTCATTTTTGTCTTTACAGCAAAACTATAGCTGTACATCACTATCTCCTTTCTGTCATTCTGCTGAAGGAAATACATACACCACTTTTATGAAAGACCTATTTCAGCAGTTAAAGTAATGCTCTGATGGAAGTGCAAATGTGTGGGACATAATCTTAGAATCAGTCCCTCTATTTTTTGCCTTCCTGCTCATAAATTATCCTGAACTTAAAGCACTGAATCAACAGCAAACCCAGACAGGGGCATATCATCAAATGTATTTATGTATTTTCAAACACATCCCCTCTTCCAAAACACTCTACAAACCTCTGAAGAGACATTTTTGCAAGCTCTTGTCATGGCATATAGCATGTTTTTAACTGAAATTGTGCAATTTTCTAACAGTTCTTGAGGGAATATTGGAAAAGAATCCTCAGCGACCATCTCACGCTGGCACAGTTGATGCACACATTTCCATGTGGTACTCTGCTGGGCTTTTCTTCCTCTGTTCAAAGACAAGGAAGTCACAGAAAGCTGGGACCCCTCCATTTAACTATTTTAACCTGTGAATTCATCAGCTTGAAAACAAGCTGCTCATATTCTATGTCACTTTAGAAAACAAAAGTAAAATTTTACTCTTCCTTTCATGTCAAGCACTGTTACCTGTATTACTGTTATAGACCCCTAAATTTGCCTGTCAGTTTAGAGAAACGTGCATTTACACTAAAGACAAAGTCCTCATAACATGATTGTCTTGAAACCAAAGGAAAAATACGACTACTGACAGCATAAATCTAGACATAGCTCTATCTTCAACTTACTCAAACTTCCTACAAACACTGTTTCTCAACTAGTTCCTCAAAGAGTAATAGAAAATTATTCTCCAATAAAGTTCTTTATGAATTTAAGGCTGTAAGATCATAGAATCATTACGGTTGGGAAAGACCTCTAAGATCATCAGTCCAACCATCACTGAGTCCATCACTAAACCATGCCCCCAAGTGTCACATCCTTGCATGTTTTTGAACACTTCCAGAGATGGTGATTCCACCACTTCCCTAGGCAACCTGTTCCAATGTCTGACCACTTTTTCAGTGAAGAAATTTTCCTTAATATCCAATCTAAACCTCCCCTGGCACAGCTTGAGGCCATTTGCTCCTGTCCTGTCGCTTACTACCTGGGAGGAGAGACCAACCCACACCTGTTTACAAACTCCCTTCAGGTAGTTGTAGAGAGTGCTGAGGTTCCCCCTTGAGCCTCCTTTTCTCCAGATGGAAAAACTCCAGCTTTTTCAGCAGGTCCTCACAGGCCTTGTGCTCCAGACCCTTCACCAGCTTTGCTGCCCTTCTCTGGATATGCTCCAGCACTTCAATGTCTTTCCTGCAATAAGGGCAAGAACTAAATACAAGATTCAACGTGTGGCCTCAGCAGTGTCAAGTACAGAGGGGTGATCACTGCCCTGATCTCGCTGGCCATACTATTGTTTATACAAGCTCAGATGCCATTGGCTTTCTTGGCCCTCTGGGTACACTGTTGGCTCATGTTCAGCCACTGTTGACCAGCACCCCCAAGCCCTTTTCCGCTGGGCAGCTTTCCAGCTACTTTTGCGGCCTGCAGTGCCGCATGGGATTGTTTGGAGCCAAGGGCAGGACTCTGCCCTTCACCTTGCTGAACCTCATACAATTATCTCAGCTCATCAATCCAGACTATCCAGAACCCTCTGTAGACCCTGCCTATCATCCAGCAGATCAACACTCCTATCCAACTCAGTGTCATCTTCAAACTGACTGAGGGTGCACTCAATCCTTTCATCCAGATGATTAATAAAGATATAAAAGAGGGCTGGCCCCAACACTGAGCCCTGGGGAACCCCACTGCGGACCAGTCACCAGCTGGATGTGGCAGCATTCACCAGCACTCTCCGGGCCCAGACATCCATCCAGGTTTTCACCCAGGGAGCAGTGCACCTGCCCAAACCATAACTAGCCAGTTTCTCCAGGAGAATCTTGTGGGACACAAGTGTCAGACACTTCAGTAAAGTCCAGGCAGACAACATTTACTGCCCTTCCCTCATCCACTAAGCAGGTCACCCTGTCATAGGAGATCAGGTTGGTCAAGCAGGACCTGGTTTCACAAACCCATGCTGGCTGGGCCTGATCCCCTGGTTGTTCTGCACATGCCATGGGACAGTGTTCAATATGGTCCGCTCCATGACCTTATGCAGCACTGAAGTCAGGCTGACAGGTCTGCCATTCCCCAGATCCTCCTTCTGGCCCTTCTTGTAGATGGGCACTACATCAGTTCATCACCAGTTAACAGGGATCTCCCCCACTTAGCCAGGACTGAAGGGGGCTTGGTGAGCATTTCCACCAGCTCCCTGAGTAACCTTAGATGGGATCCCATGTGACCCCACAGATGCTTGTGTCCAAGTGGTGTAGCAGATCACCAATCATTTTCTCCTGGATTCTGGGAGCTTCATTCTGCTCCCTGTGTTCCAGCTCAGGGGTCTGGGTACCCAGAGAGCAACTGGTGTTGCTATTAAAGACTGAGGCAAAGAATGCAATAAGTACCTCAGGCTTTTCCCCATCCTTTGTCACTATTCACTTTTTCTCTGAATCCAGTAAAGTATGGAGATTCTCCTTAACCCTCCTTTTGTTGTTGATGTATTTGTAAAAACATCTTTCCTTTATGGCAACAAACAGATTAAATTCTAATTAGGCTTGGGCCTTTCAAATTTTCTCCCTGCATATTCCCTCACAACATCCTTGTAGTCCTTCTGAGTCGCCTGCTGAAGGTGATACACTCCCTTTTTATCCCTGAGTTCCAGCCAAAGCTCTCTGTTCAGCCAGGCTACTCTTCTTCCCTGATTGTTCATCTTTTGACACATGAAGACAGCCTGTTCAAAAATATCCTAAGAGAAAACACTGGTTATATTTACCAATGATGTCTGATCCTCAAAAGGCCTGGTAATATTTTTCCTGAGAAGAGATCAAAAAAAAAAAGTTAAAAGAAAAAACAAAAACACAGGCTCAGATAGCCACTTCTAATTAGTTCTCTGATAACATTAAAGTTCTGCATTCTCCTGGAGACTCCAGCAGTAGAGGCTCAGTTTGAGTCACATTAATACTGACAGGAATGCCAGTGCTGCCATTCTAGGTACTTTCCCACACACTTCCTGTCTCCTGGGGTTGGGCTCCCAGACCACCATCATCACCAGTGACACTCCACGAACAACTGCCTTTGTCTGTTCATTCAACATCAAATTTAGCAATTACAATTGCCTCTGCACTACATCCATTCAGATACTGGGTTACCATCTGCCACAGAACAGGTTGCAGCACCAATTCTGATCATGTGCAGCTTGTTTCCAGTCTATTCAAAATTATGATCAGTCTCAGCCACCTTAGGCAAACCTTGTCACTGTTCAAGCTCCCAACCTGGACAGCATCTTTATACACACTCTGAAATTACCAAAAGCCATCTGTCAGAAGACTCAAAGATGTCAAAGTGAGATCACTTACCTTTTATACAGAACAGCAAAAGGCTTCTTCACAGCATACTGCAAAACACAAAGTTAAATGTGTCATCTCTAAAACATGCCCAGCAGCACTGTTTTCTCTATAACCCTACAACTTACATATTCACATGAAACAATAACCGGTTTTGCAGATCAGTCTAGAGGGCTCCTCAAAAAGCCTACTGACAGTAATACCCTTCAAGTTGGTGACAATCTTCATTCCAAATTAATTGAAGAAGCTATTTGTAGAAAATGAGAAGCACCTGAAATCAAAGCCATGTAATAGAATCTCTGATTCTAGGGGCATGAGGAAAAACAGGAGCCTAAGACAGTAAGAAAACAACAAAGTAACATGAGAAAAGAGTGTAGGAAGACCTACAATATTTTTAAGCTACTGAGTTAGGAGACAGGATTAGTAACTTAAAAGTTTTAGGAGAGGCTGAAGTTCCATATCAATGCAGATAAGCAGTTAACAGGATTCTGGGATATGACTTAGCTGTGTGATACAGTCCCAGTTCTCTACCTAATCCTCTTGTTTTCAAATGGACTTGGCAACACTTCACCTTATATACTGGACAATCATGGCAAAAATAAGAAGCAAACTCAAAACTTCTGGCAAAGAAGAAAATAATCTCCATCAATAAGTAGGTAATGACACCTTTGGAGTACTGGTCAATCTGAGATCCGGGATACAGGGAGAGTATGAAAAATGATAGTCCAGCAGAGAATATGCAAATTGTAAGAAAGAGAAAGGAAGGTTGCACACTATGTCTAATAACTTACAATGTCTTTGAGCACTTCGGTCACTGTTAAATTTGCATTTCCTCCTCTTATGAGCATAGCATTTTTTGTATTTTCATTAAGCTTGGGTTCTCTCTTCTCAAGGAATCTTTTTGCTCTCTTAGTTTTAGGCTTTCTGTAACAACAAGTTAATAGTTAATATTAGTAACAACATCTGACACCATAGAAAACAGTGAAACCAAATTAGAATTGGAACAAGATGTGTTCAAGTAACTGGTTTCAACGACTCAAACTAATTCCAGTCGGTAGAATTACAATCAATGTCAAAAGCCCAGTCTCAGATGAACCTGTTTTTACTGTTGCTCCTCTTCCTCTCTGTCCCCCCCGATAGCTAGCAAAGATGATTCTACAGTCTTGTGTTTTTCAGTTTCTGCTAATTTGGAGGTTAAGCTATACCAGAATTCCCAGCCTACTGACAGGCTGAAAGCTTCCCCGTTCACCAGCTCCCTCCCCAAGCCAGACACTTATGGGAAGAGCATGGGATATCTGTTGGGAGGATTCAGAGAGCAGTACCGGGCATTATTCAGGTGAAATACACCAGTCTTCGGAGGGGCACACACCTTACACAAATCAGTAACTACATGGCTTAAGGAGCACGTTTCTCCACCAGAATATCTTCTCCGTGAAACATTATCTTTGGTTTCTTTTTGAAAACAAACAAACACAAAGCCCAAGCACGGGGATATCACAGAATAGTTCGGGTTGGAAGGCGCCTCTGGAGATCACCTAATCCAACCCCGCAGCCAAGGCAGTGTCACTCAGGGCAGGTGACACAGGAACGCGTCCAGGCGGGTTTGGAGTGTCCCCAGAGAGGGGCACTCCAGGACCACCGTGGGCAGCCTGTTCCAGTGCTCTGCCACCTTCAATGTAAAGAAGCTCTTCCTCATGATGAGGTGGGATTTCTTGCGTTCTATGCCCACTGCCCTCGCCCTGTCGCTGGGCAGTGCTGGCACTTCCAGCGTAGCCAAAGGCAGCTCCCTCCCTCAGGCGTACAGAGACGCACCGACCCAACACCACCTGCGCACCGTGGCTCCTTCACGCCACCAACTAAGCCAGGGCTGCCTGGCCGCCACTAAAGAGACGGCGGCGCTCCGTTCTGCCCCTTCCCGCACAGTTGTTCCCTCACAGAGGACTCTCCCCCCCCCCGACCCACTCACACGACCCTGTCCAGCGGATCCATGGCTGCCGGCCCCGTCACGTGCGGCGCGGCGTGCACGTTACTTCCGCCTTACGTCACTTCCGCCACGGGAGGGTGGGACAGGCGGCCCTCACGGAGAGGGGCCTGGGCAGGGAGCCCTGAGGGCAGCAATGTGGGGAGCCGTCCCCTCACGAGGGGAAGAGGAGGGGCAGGCACTGATCTCTTCTCTGTGGTGACCACCGACAGGACCCGAGGGAATGGCCTGAACTTGTGTCAGGGAGGGTTGGGTTGGATATTAGGAAAAGGTTCTTCACCCAGAGGGTGTTTGGGCGCCAGAACAGGCTCCCCGGGGAAGTGGTCACAGCACCAAGCCTGACAGGCTTCAAGGAGCATTTGGACAATGGTCTCAGGCCTATGATGTCGTTTTGGGATGTCCCATGTGGGTCCCTTCCAGCTGGGGGAAGCTCCCACACTGGGAGCTCCACGCTCTGAGATTCTGCACCCCCTGCCCACTAGTTTTGATCTGCAGTTCAAATAAGCAACTCACTGGCCCTTTTTATTCCTGCAAAATGAGGAAAGAATTTGCTGTCAGCAGCAGTGGACTCATAGCGCAGGGATTGAGCTGAGGGGAAAATACGGGTGAAGAGTACGTACGGTTGCAAAAGTTAGGGTTAATAATAGTAACAAAAGCTTGAGCGTTACAGAATTAAAAATAAAAAAATTATTATGAAGGTACGCATATTTTATGATATGCACATTTTAAAAAAATACTACTGATTCCCAGAAGAAGCAGAGCAAAAAAACAGCTCCAGTATCCCACTGAAAGAAAAGGCTGAAAAAGGCCACAAACCAATTCTGCTGGAATATTCCTTGGGCATAAGGAAAAAAGCTCACACATACATAGTGAGAGACTTTAACAATTGGTTAACAAAACATAGGAGAGCGTTGCATTCTGACAGGGAACAGGCTCTTGGGAGCACCTCTCTGTTCTCAGCGCCAAAGGGGCCATAGCAAGTGTGCTCGACCTCCTGCCCACCCAGCCTCCTCTATGGTTCAAGTTGCTTCTACACAGAAAAAACAGAATAGTGGGATTGATGGTTTGCAACTGCTCTGGTTTTCATGCCTTCTCTTTACTGATTCTGTGCTGTGAACAATGCCGGGAGTGAACCTCTGTGATCATTACTAATTAAAGCATTACATAATTATCCTGGAATTAATTAGGTGTTGCCATTCTCACTAACACAGTTACACTGTTTTGAGGGAGGCAAAGAAAGGAAGGAAGATAGAAAGGTCAGGAAGAAAATGTTTCATGTTTAAAAAAACGTTGTGCTTTTAACAACATTATTCTGAGTGCACCACACATACAACTGTGATATAAAATGGTGGGTGACAACATAAATGATGTAGCATCAACCCACAGACTAGCTACGCACCACGATACAGTCACATGGACGAGTTTGGGAACCACTGATGCATGGGTACAGGATCTGAAATATAAAAACCTACAGAAAAATGCCAAAGGAGAAGATTAGAGCCAAGAAGTTACCAGGAGGATAAAAGAAAAACGGGGGTAGGGACACACTTCCTTTTGTGTAATACACATTGTGTTATACAGAAAACAGGGGAAGGAGAGTGGCAGATGCCTCTTTAAGACCTAGATTTCAGTTACTGACAAATTTGCAGGGGTTTTCAAGACTTGAGTGGACAAAAACCTGAGCACCTTGCCCTGAATTCAGTATTGACTCTATTTTATATACATAGCTAGATGAATCTCCTTAAGTTCCTTCCCACATGAAGGATTTCTAAGATCCATCAAGGAGACAAAGGACACTAGAGAAAATCCAAACTAAGCAATTTGGTGAGTATTCAGTCAGTAAAAGGCGCACTTGTTTGATTTTTTTTTCTTTCAATAACTGCAGTACAAGAGCAGACATAGCATGCAGCTGAATATGACACACAAGGGGAAAGAAACTATAGTTGAAAAATTCAAGACTTTATTTTAAATGATTATTTTTCTTTTTACAAAATGTTCCAGACTGTACAATACATCAACATTTTTCTAAGGTAGGAGTTTCTTTTAATTATGTAACCATTTCCACATGTTCAATTTTGAGGTAGAGATACATATATTTTCAATCCGTATTTTTAAAAAACACTTAAGCCCTTGCCACTATAATTCAAACACAAAAGCAATGCACAAGAACACGCCTGTTTTTCCATTATTAATTGCTCAGATAAAGTGGAAATCGTGTTATGACCTGTAAAAGTTGGTCCATTAATTCTGTGAAGAAATTGTGAAAAGATCAGAGTTGATATCACGAAGGGACATCCTCTAAGGCAACATTTCCAGAAGGAGATTGCTCTGCCCCAGAAGGAGGGCTGTCAGGCAGAGGAATAGAGGCATCTATTTCCAAGGTGTGCTGCTTCTCCAGATCACAATTCATGTCAGAATTTCCTTCACCACTCACCTCTCCCTCTGACTCTTCAGTCAATTTGTCTTGGGCCTGACCTGATTCCTCAGAATCATCCTTTTCACGCATAAAACTGCAAATCATATTAGGCCTGCTGTAAGAAGAATCTCTGTCCTTGATCTGTAACCATTCCACTCCACCTGATGCAAAGAAGGAAGACTTGTATGAGTGACAAAAGGAGTTAAGAGCAGTTTTTTCTTAGTTTAACTGTTAATTAAGGCTGTTCCTGACCAACATCTAAGTAAAACAACTGCTTAGGGCAGAAAGGTGTCTTTAAAGAATTTGAGCCAACACAAATTTTTGTGGCAAGCCTTGCCACAGGGCTTAAACCACTCACTGTCCTTGTAAACAAGGCAATGAATAACAGAAAAATAGTTGATAAAGAAAGACCACCTTAAAATGAAGAGAAACCTGACTGTTGATAAACTAACAACACATGCATAGGCTAAACAAACTTCTCCAAGGCATACAGCTATGGGTTCTTATCCAGATACTGGAGGCATTGTGTAAAGTTTATTGACGTCACCAGCTCAATCTCTAAAGAGCAGCCATGAGGGAGATAAAATTATTATGAAAGTACTGAAAAGCAGGAACATTAAGATACAAAAACTATGCTATGTCCCTATCACGAGTGTTCCGCTCAACTCACACTGTAAAACTAGAAAAAGGAAAAAAGAAGTGGTGAGAGTCAAGTGAGCTCTACAGGGGAAAGGATTCTTAAAAAGCCAAGTAACCAAAAACTACAAAACCCACCAAAAATTGCAACAAAAGACAGAGACAACTTCTACCAGAGGAGGCCCATGTTTATATTAAGCAAAATATTCTCTAGTCTACCATCCTTTTAAAATAATAGTTTCTATTTAAAGCTTAAATATGTGGAGAGAAGAAATTGTACATAATATTGATAAGAATGCTGATGTTAGATTGTACATGACATTTCATTTTACACCTCCTATGACCAAAGTCCAGCTGACTGCTCAGATTTAATGTAAAATGACTACATATTCTTAAAATATGAAGCAGTAACACTGACTTGACTGAAAGAAAGCAACTAAAAGCAATAAGATACTGCTTATGAATACTACTATATATAGTAGGATACTCAATATCTGACTATGTGAAAGTACTGAGTTGTGTACTGTTAAAAGTTTCAAAATCTTTCATGGAATTTTTTTCTGTCCCATACCAACACTGTGTTTTAGGAACTGGAAACTAGAAGCCCAGCTTGTTGAAGCCCAGCATTCTAGCTACCTGCTCCCAGAGCAGCTGTCTAAAGGCTAACAAAAGGATGGCTGATAGCTTTGCGTTCCAATGTGAAGGCTGGGGAGAGGACTGGGAGAAGTGGGGAGAGAGGGGTTTCCTGGTGCTGGCCACACTTATCTCCTCAGTCTGCTTGGGTGCCAGTCACTGCTTGCTAGGCTGGTGGCAGCACTGGGAGGGTGTCCTGGTTTGCCTCTGACCCCACACTCCTGTGTCGCTCTTCTGAGGGGACAGCCACTGCTGCCTGAATTCACCACAGACTCACTGAGGGGCCAGTGGCACCTGCAGAGGAGTTGCCAACCCCCCCCACAATGCTTTTGGACAAAGGATGGTAGGTGAGGGTCCTTGCACTGCCCATGGGAAAGGTTTCATACCATCCCTGTGGCCACCACTCCCACGTGAGTTTTGGAGCCAGTGCCTCTCCCTATCCCATCTTTGCCTTGCTGGAGCTCATGAGTCACCGCAGCCGTTGCCTCTGGAGACCTCCTACTGTCTGTGAATAGAACTGCTCTGGAGAGGCAGAGACGGGACTTGACTGGCCTCAAAGCTTTGGTTGCGGTGTTGCTGTCTGCTCTGCTCTGGTTTTGGTTATACATATTTGTAGTAAGGAACTGTTAGCCTTTTCTCTACATTTCCTGATTAAAGTCTCTTAATTTCAAAGGTTGTGATGGTTTTTGAGGAGAGGCCCCCTTCCTAGTCCAGAAGGGTTCCCCACTGTTCTTGATAGACATCTAAGTTTCTTTTAAACTGAGACATGCAAAAGAGCACCACTGAAATAAAACAAACATAAGAGCACTGAGTTCTGCCTACATAATGAAAATCAATATGAATGGTCTTCTAGGTACACCTTTGCAAGGAAGTTAAATGCATTTCCATTTCACTGTAAATTCAGTAAGCACAATTTAGTTGTAGTACATACAACATGGAACTCCTTACTAAGGATATTACAGATTTTCAACAATTACACTCAAAAAGTAATTGCAAAAATTGATGGAAGTAGAAAAAAAAAGATCAACACAGAACTACTAAACAGCACCTCCAATTTAAAAATTTTTAGATGACAGAAAAACATACCAGGGAACACCAGCATGTGTTTGCTCTGCTCTTACACTCTTCTGTAGGAATCCCCTACTAGCTGTTTCTGGAGGCAGCAAGGTCAGAAGGAGTATCTCTTTTTTCTGTGTTTGTTTTCTTTTGTACTTTTGTATTTAAATATACACATTTGCTGCCTAGAGAATAAAGCTCCTTTAACTTCCTGCATGCTCTTGAATAAAACATTTAATAAAGGCTGACACTGCCAATCATAATCCATCCCTGTCCATATGCATTAAAGCAGAAACACTCACCAACATTCTCTTCTCCTTCCTTCTTTTCTGTCAGAAGGGTCCGTGTCATGTTCAGTTTCTTCACTGTGTGACACTTGTATTTCAGCTGTACTTTTTGGTTGCCTTCTGCATCTACTAGGAAGAGAGGAGAAAAAACAACACCCAGACCCCAATCATTACAGTGAATTTCACTATCAACTGAAACGAGATAAGTACTCTTAACCTCCCCAGCTATCCCAATGAACAGGACATCAAATCCAACACTTACCCTGCTCTGTGTTTTCTTCAAAAACCACACAGGTTCCCAAGGTATCTGTGGAAACCAAAGTGAGAAAGCCTTAGAGACTAATTGTCATCAGCTGCAGATACCATACCCATTGGCCGAGCTCTGGGAATGTTCTGATTTCCAGCCCCTCACAAAGGCACTGGTAAGCACACTGCCAACTCAGGAACAGACAGGTGTACTGCAGTCATTGGAAGTCACTACAACAGAGGATCCCAGACCATTTTCTTCCAGGGCACTGTTGTCACCATAAGGCAAAGGAGAGAACTACAGACTGTACAATATGTCAGCACTGCTTATGCTGGAGACAACAAATGCTTACTTTAAGGCATTTTATGTCCCACACGTTTCTCTGCTGAAATGCTGTCTGGTGCAACCCAGAGTCAGTTTCCAGGCATAATTCCCAAGAAGCACCATGGATGCATGGTTAACTTAGCAGTGAACTCAGACTGCTACTGCTCTGTATAGTGTTATACAACGACCCAGGACTTCAGCATCTCACAGGATTGAAAAGATCCTAATTGCAGTACAATTAGCTAATGTTAAGAAAGTTCTTTTGGTCACATGAAAAAGGAGAGATTGTATTCGTATAATTTTTCCTACCTTCATATTCTCCTGCAAAGACATATCTGTCCACTTGTAAAATGGGCCTCTCTGTCTCTATGCCCTACAAAAAGGGGGACAAAATAGAACAGATGTCAGGTCTTTATTAGCCCAAGCAAATTTCTCACTGTACAGTCAGAGAAGACAGACACAGCAGAATCCAGACCCCACTGATTCCTCAAAAAGATAGCTGGAAAAAAACTCCAAACCATAAGGTAATAAGAATAAAATAAGTAAATGCAAACCAAAAAGTTTCTTTTGTTATTAGAGAAAAGGAACAGATTCCAGTCTGTAAAGCCTTCTCAAACTGTCAACTTCATATGAAGAGAAGTACATATTTAAAACGGGATTTATGGAAGTAGACAAGAGATATCTGCAGAGCATATGATTTTACAGAAGCTAGTAGACTCCTGAAAGAGTGGCAAGACATGCAATTAAATTAATATTTATTCATTTTCAAAAAAAGTCATAAAAGTAGTTTTAATCCTTACAACTGACCCTGAGGTCTTCTGCAATGTTAAACATTGGGGATAGGGGGGAGAACGAGTTTTCTTTTTGTTCTTGTAGGAGGCTTAGTTAAACAGTGATAACAACTGCTACAAAGGGTTCACCTAATCTTGCTGTAGAATCAGTGTACTGTTAATAAAATGTAATGACATTTTTTCAGACTATCATTGTACCTGTTGCTTTAAGTATATTAAATACAAAAATGTACCAGATAATACCCTTGTTTAATCACAATAAAACCTAGAATAGAACTGGCATAGAAAATGCTTTAGTTGTTAAAATAAATTTAGATCAAACTGCAGCCAATGGTCTATTTAAGTTACAGTAAAAGTATTGTTTATTTCCTCTAGAAAATTGATGTAACCTCTAATTCAAATTTACAAAAATATATGCATTTGCATGAAAAATGTTATTTTCTAAGCTCTAATTAATGCAAGTTCTAGAAAGTGGAATAACTTTGAAAACCCTTTGGAAAATACACAAAGTCCAGCACAAAGCATTACATTAGCACCAGAAGTGCAACTGCAGGGTCACAGAAGCTTCTGTGATTACTGTGTGTCTACACTGTAAAGAACTTGGAAAATGTTGTTACTGTATTTTTTTAAACAAGGAGTGGGAGGGCAAGGCAGTACTTCTCTCAGCTCATTCCCTCCCCCTACAGCACAGATTTTCCAAATACACAGGCCAGGATCCCATTAGTCCTAATATATATCTTATATATCTTAATATAAGATATACCTATAGACTATATTCTGATAAAAATCAGTGTCTGAATAGAATACACTAATTAAGGCAAAATTACTTTGAAGAGTACCTAGTGAACATCAGAATTATTTAGGACATGAAGATAAGCACAGCTAAAAGTTTTGAAGATGAGGCACTATGTGGCAAATTGCGTAAAATACAGAATATCACACAGCTTAATTACAAGAGAATCAAAGCACAACATTTAAAAGAATCCCATTAACATAACTGAAGTGCATGTAGCCATTCAGCTACCAGTAATGAATCATGTGTGTAATACATTTCAAGAGAATTAGGTCAGATCCAGGAAGTAAATCTGCTCATAAAAGCATATCCATCCAAAGATAGATAATTTATGAATTTTGATTGTTTCTACATTTGAGACATACAGAACTGACTTTACCACCCTATGTATATCCTGATCAGTGGCACACTCAGATGTTCTCTTCCATCTTTTTAGTTTATAATAAAGGTCTACTTTCAGAAAGTATTTGCAAATCCATAGTACTTGTACTATCTATACAGCTCTCACAGTCCACATAGGTTTTGAAGGGCACATAGCATCTGCCCCATATAAAGAAAGTGATTAAAAACTTAAAAGGAAATGGACAGGTAAACCAGATTACAATAACCTCATAGTGAAGCAAACAACATCCAAAACTATTTACCAAATGCTTAATACCCAGTTATCCTTTACAAAACTTGTACTGTATTTGCAATGGATTTTTGTGCAGATACTGTCTGGCAAGTTCAAGTCAGAAAGATTTTGACTTTACATGTCAGCTGTATTTGAGTTATTTGAAGAAGGGTGCTTAACAATATAAATATTTTTTTAATGTGTGAAATACATAATTTTAAAAAAATTAACTTAAGAGCTCGAACTCAGAGCAGATACTGGTCCTAGCTTATACATACTTCTGAAGTTTCCTTATATTTACACAATAATATATTCAAAAACTTTATGCTGTTTCTGAAATAGAGCCCAAAATATGCAGCCAAAAGAGCATACATAATTCTTTATCAAAGATTTGATCTAAATGTCATCAACATCAAGAAATTTAGAAATAGCCTCAGTCCCTTGCTCACATGACTTACCCCTTTCCCACTGTGCTGTAATCACTCACCAAAATCTTGCATTTGTTTTCACATTTTTCTAAGAAGTCTGAATCAATAATTCCCGATAGTTCCACCATGACCAGTTGCTCCTACAAGATAAGTTTATAATGTACATTTGTAACAAATATCTGAATTCAGGAAAAAAAACCCCAAGCCCCCCATCCCAAACCAAAAAGAACTGCATACAAAGACCCAGACCTTCAGAATAAACAGACCCCAAATTGGAGTTATTCTACATTTTGTCAAGAGACAGACAGTTCTTGTAATACGCAGACACCTGTTTCACACCTGTATTTCCTGGCCTTTTCTTCCTAAGTAGGAATGGAGCTTTTTTTTCCACTCTTGAAAAACGAGCATCAATATGGGTAAATGATTTATGAATTATAACAATATGACCAGTTGCATACGCCCAAACTACCCTTTTTTCCCCCAAGTCTTAGTGCATACCTCAATATGACACCATAGAAGAGGTTATGTTAAGCAGTGTGTTAACTGAAATAGTTACTTTTTATAACATATGGCTCTGAAATTAATCCCTATATGAAATTCCTTAGAATTCTGAATGAAAGAAAATGCAAAAAAAAAAAAAAAGCAAAAAAATAGCCACCTTGAAAGACTGAAGGAAAACAAGAGCTTTTAAGAGTCTACAAGGGCATATAATGACAGGACAAGGAGGAATGGCTTTACACTGGAAGAGGGTGGGTTTAGACTAGGTATTAGAAAGGAATTCTTTGCTGTGAGGACGGTGATGCACAGGAACTGGGTGATCTGTAAGGCCCCTTCCAATCCAGGCCGTTCTACGATTTTCTGCGGTCAGGGCGCAAATGGAACGGGAATCTCTCTTTCTGACAATGCCCTTTCCCAAACAACCCGGGGCAGAACGTCCAGCTCTGGGGACCGGCCCGCTGCGAGGACAGGGGAAAACCGCTCCTTCAGCTCCCAGCCCGAGGGACGCAGAGCGGCCGGGACACGCCCCGCGTGGGGGCCGGCCCCTTCCCCTCAGGCCACTGGGGGGGATATCGGCGTGCACCCACCTCCACCTCGTCTTCGTCCCCTCCATCGCTCCCGTCGCTCCGTGCCCCCTCAGCCCCCGCCACAGCCGCCGCCGCCACCGCCGCCATGTCAGCAGCGCCCGCGCGCGCGCACCACGTGGGGCCGGCGCCGCCATCTTAGGGGAGCGGGGCGGGCCCGCCCCTCAGGCACAGAGAGGGAGGGAGGGACCGCCTGGCCCGTGAGGTATTTGGGATATCGGGAGGGGTACCGGGCAGCAGAGGCTGTTAAAAGATGTCCCGTCATTCCCCCTCCCCTTTTTTTTCTTTTTTTTTTTTCCATTTTTTTCCTTTTTTTCTTTCCTGAGGAAGGGCTCGCACAGTACATCTTGTTCTCGATAACGCACTGCCTTTGGGACTAGTTTAGAAAGGTTTGTATCAGATAATTAAATGACAAAACACACAGTTTCTGCTGGTTGCGTGCTCTCCACCTCACGCTTCCTGGTTATCCTGTCTGATTTCCATCTGGCAAGGGTTTCTGAGATCAGGCCTTCATTTATGTTTTTGATTTATGTTTTTGTACTTGCAGGACGTTGTTGTCCGAAAAAAATGGGATTTGCTACTCTGTGTGCGGCAAGCCAATAATTGCACACAGGAGAGACACGTCATTTATTTATTTTAGAGTTGGCCAAGCCTGGGTGCTTCGTGATATTCCACAAATCGAGTACAGCAACTAGCAAAACTTTCTGCTATTCATACACTCGAGCAAACAAAGGAATTAGTGTATCTTCTATTGGTTAATGATTCTCTCACTTCCATGTTGATTAGTCCCATGCTCAGTCCTTCTCTTCCTTTGGGCCAGTGGGTTCCTTGGGTTGGTGGCCGAGAGTTGGTGGTCACCATCTCCTGCTGGAATTACCTTTCCCCCCGTTGGAGCTGATCCCAGCAGAGTTGCTGAGTTGGATTTATTAGTGTCTTCCTTTATTTGGGGGTTCTATCAAATGTCTTTGTGGCCCGTAAGTTCTACATTCTGTGTCCACTATCAGTGGTATATCCTTCTTCCCAAGCTTTGTTATCCTTCCCCCAGGTCTGAGGTTATTGGAGCATGTCAAGCTTTAAACCTTAATAAGACAATTCTTCCTACAAGTAGTTTGTCTTTTTAACAAATAAATATAACTTAGTGCTTGTTGACTGCTCTCTGCTTCAGGGATTAAATCTGTGTCTTGTTGATTAGGCTGAAAAGTATATAAAGATGAAACATCAAAGAACATCCTTTCTTAGGCAAATTTTATATACTCCACATTTTGCAACAATGTTGAACTCTGAAATCCTCATACTGTTTTTCTACTGTAATGTAATTCTCCCGTTTTCCTTCCATATGATGTGTTTCTGATTTTGTACCAAAAGTGTGTTGCTACTTGTGTCAAAGTCATCTATTAAAATGTTAAGTAAAAACTGTTCACGGGGGAGTTCACTGTAAAATTTCATCCTGCCCCTACTTATCTTCCATGAGATAAATATCAGCATAGCACCACGTCAAGTGTTTAACTGTGCCCAGGTAGGTGTGATCTAAGGCATTTCTACCCTTCTGAGAAAAATCACCCATCTTAAATAAACTTAGCAGAATTTTTCTTTGGGAGGCCAGCATTAGGCTTCATCTCATTTTCTGTTAAGCTTCACATTCTTAATTGGTTTTTTTCCTTAGAGATTGCTTTGGAATATTGCATACTAATGTGGTAAAAACAGCCTATAGATTTGGATTAGTTCTAAATACAGAAAAAGATGTTGGGGTATGTTACCATTTCACCAGGCAAATTGCAAAGGCTTGAATTTTTACTGCAGGGGATAATAGCTGTGGAACAGATGTTTGGTATACTACAAATGTCAATTATCAGATATTTTAAAATAATATTTGTATCATTTGTGCGGACTGCTGTATTTAGGAATTTTAGAAGCTAAAAATAATTTTTTTGAGTATCTGATTTCGTGTTCTGCCACTAGAAGGAGATAGTTAAATAAAATTATGGTTAGCTTGTTCAGCATTTCTGGCAGAGGTTTTTAATGAGCTTCTAACTTTTAAAGCTGTATGTAAATGCTGGTAACTTTAGATAGTTGATCTCATGCTGTGTGTAGACTCAATCTTTTAATAATTCTTAGCTGCTGTTTTCTATTTATTAACCATTATTCTTGACAGTTACGTTTTTGCACCAATTCTTCCTGTTTAGATAAAATTTTTGTTATTTTTAAAAAAGTTCTACCTCAATAAAGCAGAATAAACTCTCCATTCTGAATATAATTTTTTTAATTAATTGTCATAAGTGACAGTGCTTCTGTAATGTTACATTTAATACCATTATTCTCTTTATAGATGGGAGGAGGTTAAGTTTCATAGCTAAAACTACAGAAACCCTTATAGCAACATAAAACTGTGCCAGATAAACCTGCGTAAATCATAGACTGGCATGAACTGCTGTGAAGGAGCCAGTACATTTGTTTGCTTTTATATCAGCCTAAGTGTCGTGTAGTATCTGGGGTCATCTCAGTCTCCTAGTTACTGTGATTCAGTTGGATGATGGGAAATTTTTGGTGCATTAGTGCCAAATATATTTTAAGAGAGTACCTCATTGTAAGGCTAAATTTGCCATGGGCATTAGTGGTTTACCTTGGTCTTTCATGTTCTAGCAGGAGTATTTCAACCATTTGTCTCTTTAAAAGAGACGGTCCTCAGAGTCTGCCAGTGACATTGAACTGCTTGGTGAATTAAATGTGGAAATACATGTTTTGAGGATCCAGATTTTGGGTTTCTGAGGCCTCAGCTAACAATCCCGTCATTGCATGAACAGATTAATGTGTGCATGCTGCCAGGGGCCAGTACCTTGGTGGCTCCTAGGTCATTTTGAGTCAGTGATGACAAAATAGTCAATTTAAAATACATGATCATTTCTGAGATGTATGTACAGATGCACTAGTTTCAGTGTGTTCACTTGCAATGTAAGCACATTAATATTTTTTTTTATTATTTTGGACCCTGTAGTTTTCAGATTTTGGTTGTAGAAGTTCACAGATCAGAGGCTTGGACTATCTATTTAAGCAAACAAACATTGTTGCAATTAAGGTGCAGGGAATCAGAGAAAGTTCACTGAAATACATAATAAATTCTGGCTTTCTACTTTGTCTAATTTTTTCATTTTCTTTTGATTTTTATCTTCATGCTTGGAATTCCTTCTCATCCTTTTGCAGAAGGGAAGTGGCCTTTCTCCATTCCCTCCCGAACATTTACTTTCCTTGTTGAGGCTATGACACTAGTCTATCTAAGTAAAAGGTTAAATGTTTTGCAAAAACACATGCTAAGATAAGAGTCCTTGTTTAAGCTCTTGTGGGTTTTTCTCTGTCTGTTTAGATTGTGAGTGTCTCTGGTTGAAAGCATTTTGTATTACATAGTGAAAACCCACAAAATTTAGCATTTAAAAATGGTAACAGATCATAAGTGTGCCTCTATACACACACTATATATGTTTAGTCTTTGCTTCTCTACTGTTTGCAGAATAGGCTGCCTCAGGAGAAGGGTGTTATAGTTCCTGGGCTTTTTTTAAGTTGAAAATTGAACGAAAAGTGATGTTGTGACAAAAGGTGATTGCCTGTGGAAGATATCTCAGTAAAATGTTACCACGTGAAAAGCCTAAATGCAATTAGACAGCCTTGTAAGGTGCAGAAAGATTCAGAAGAAAACTTTAAGAGACTAATGTGTATTCCTGGCTCTAGCCAGGGTTACAAAAGGTAAATCAGCCCCAGGACAAAGGTAATTTGCTGATAGTATTACAAGGGATGATTTCCATTTCCCTGCAGCTACATTGCGGAGTGTCTTCAGTTAGGAATTTGTAAGCCAAACCAGCTCATAGGTGTCGCCAAACAAACAAAAAAGACCTGCTTGTTTCCTTTGCATATGTGCCTTTGTTGTTTCCATAACTCCTTAAATATTACGTAAGGAAATCCTAGCAATTCTATTAAACAAAGCACAGTCAGAGAAGAGTAGGGCAGAGTAAGGGGTGCTTTATTTACACAAAGCCTGTTCTGTTTACTGTGTCTAATCTAAGATGATGGAGTGGGATGCGGTAGAATAGGAGGGAGGGAGCAATGGGCTCACATTTTCCCTAGTCTTTCTTTAGTCACTTCTGTACTTACAGAAGCACTTCTGGTTGTCTTTGACATCCCTCACCATCGTCAGTTCTAACTGGGCGTTAATTTTTCCTGTCCTCATCCCTGCATGCTTGGATAACATTTCTGTATTCTTCACAGATTACCTGCTCTTGCTTCCACGTTTTCTATGCTTCTTTTTTGTGTTTGAGTTTGGTTAGGAGCTCCTTGTTCATCCACAGTGGTCTTGACTTTCTACTCATTGGAATGGACAGCTGTTGAGCTTGGAGGAGGTCATCCTTGAATATTAACCACGTTTCTTGGGCTCCCTCTTCCCACAAGGGCCTTATCCCTAAGGACTCTGCCAAGAGTCCTTGAAAAGACTCATTTTGTCTTGCCTTCCTTGGGGAAAAAGAGCTTAGCTGTTACAAGTAATGAATGCTGCCTCCTGCATGCAGCAGGCTCAGAGCTTCAGCTGCTCCTTCCTTCCAGTAACAGGTTGTGTCCTGCCAATCTCATATCTTGGAGCATATAAAGTGAAGAGCAGCTGGGAACATCCTGAGGAAACTTGTTATATCCACATGTGGAAGGAATGCATCTTCATGTCTGAGTGATAGGGCAGGAGGAGAGTGGCAAAGCTGAGAAGTGCTGCACTGTCCTGCATGGAGTCCTAAAACTGGGATCCCTCCCAGTAAAACTTGGCAGGTGGCAATCTTCTGAAGCAGGTGGTAACAGATAGGGAGTAAATTATGCTACTTGTTATCCAGCTGGAACAGAAGAGGATGTCTATCTATAGAATTGCCTTGCTAATTTATGAAATATCAAAGTTTGGAATATTTTACATGACCTCCAATTATTTAGCATCAGTTGTTTGATATACCAATATGGAAATTCTTACTTCTATTGGGCTGAAAGCAGTTGAAAGCCCTTGACTTCGAAGTTCACCCGGAATAATTATTTTTCAGGGCCAAACTCTTATATAATCTCATCTGGCCTGTGTATTTCATAGAATCACATAATGGTTTGGGTTGGAAATGATCTTAAAGTTCATTTAGTTTCAGCCCCCCTACCACAAGTAGGGACATTTTCCACTGGGCCACACTGCTCAGAGCCCCATCCAACCTGGCCTTGAACACTTCAGGCATGAGGCATCCACAACTTCTCTGGGCAACCTATTTCAGTGCCTCATCACCCTCACATTGAAGAATTTCTTCCTAATATCTAATCTAAACCCACCATCTTTTAGTTTAAAGCTATTCCCCATGTCCTACTACTTCATGCCCTTGTAGATAGTCCCTCTCCAGCTTTACTACAGGTCCCTTTAGGCACTGGAAAGCTGCTTGAAGGTATCTCTGAAGCCTTCTCTTCTCCAGGATGAATATGCCCAACTCTCTCAGCTTTCCCGCATAGAAAAACATTTGTTTTAAATGTGTTTAAAACAGAGTGATATAAAAGCACTTTTTTTTTGCATAGAATTATGTAAAAGCAGGAGGTTATTTCTGTTTCATATTTATTCACTGATTTTGATCAATGTTCCCAGGGTTTATGTTTTATTAAAGTGAAATATTTTTTTTGAATTGTGTTCTGTTTTCCTTGTCCACGAACACCACTTTGCTTGTTAGTGAAGTGCTGTTAGAAGCATTTTTTACACACATCAAGAACTGCCAAAGTGGTTTGCAGTGCAGGAAATAAAAATTAGTTACTAGTCAATCTGCAGCAGAAACATCAAGGCCTTAATTCAGTAGGCTTTTATTGAGGTGTAACTTGGCAGCAGTTTGAAATTCCTGGTAGTTGAGTGCTTTTGTAAGCCCACTGACCTACAGAAAGTATTTCTCACTCAGTATAAAAAGTAGGAATCATATTGTTGAAGCCTGAGGGTTTTTTCTTTCTGTGATATTACTACAAGGTGTTATAATGTTGCTTTTTCAGTGTTAGCTCATACTATGTGGATGAAATCATAAATGTATTCTTTATCTCTTAAGGTCAGCACAGAACTGACAAGAGTGAGGCAGGATATAGCAGAGCAGTCCAATAAATAAGTCCAGTTGCACAATCGACAGAAGGACGAACTGACTCAGTTACCTGTGTGTGCATCTCTGTAAGTACAAAAAATCCATTGTTTCATAAACACCAAAACCCCCAAATCCAGAACAGAATAGAAGCTAGTTTAAAATGAGATAGTGTGTTATTGTACCTGCAAGACATTTGAGGGGAGGAAAATTAACACTGTAGCACCAGGTGTAAATTACATAGGGACGGTGAAAATGACCTTTTGCACTGCGAAAGGATGCTAAGTCAAATCATAGTTAAAACATATCTTTAAAAATAATAATATACAACCTATATGAATTCAAATTAGGAAATTGATCATGTTAGAACTGTAGTATCTAGATGGTGGCAAACACTTCCTGATAAGGAAAATCAGGCACTGCAAAAGCAGAAAACAAAAGATAAAAGATTATCTAAGTACTCTTGAGTGTTCTAGGTAAAAGTTGTATTGGTCAGAGTCATGAGACTAAAATTTTTGGTGCCATAAATTTTAGTGAGTGACTAGAGAAGGAACTTACAAGGTAGAAATTAACTCTGGACTTGCTTTTTGATCACCATAATGCATGGTCCACTTCAGGCTGTTTCTATAGAAAAGCCATTCTTAAATAATGATTTTGCTGTCCTTGCAGTTGTTGCTCTTGACCAAAATAAAGATCTGTTTACATTACAAATTGCTGTGGTCTGTGGCTCTTAAAAGAAACCAAGCTGCCGAGGAATAATTAGTTCTTATGGATTGATTAATGGTTGAAAGTTGAGAAAGAAACGTTAGGTGAAAATGGTCGGTTTTGAAAACAAAGGGAAATCAAATTCCTTGGGAATTTGAAGTGTTAAATATATTCCTAAATTATTTGTTGAACAAAAAACCCAGAACAAACAAACAGTAGAAAGTGAGGTGCTGAAGTTGAATGATGATACTGTGTTTTCAGGGTTGTAAAAATGAAAATCTTCTGTGAGGATTAACACATGAATGATTGGATGGTAAAATAGCAGGTGAATTGCAACCATTCTCTGTCTCAGGAACTCCTGAGCCAAAGATTGCTGAAGGCTGAGGAGATTTATGAGGTGAAATACCCTCTCATGCTAGTTGTGTCTGTTCTGCTGCTCTTCTCCAGACATTCACTGTGGGCTGATTTAGGCAACAAGGGTACCGGCTAGGTGGATCTTTGATCTCAGTGTTTGGCTTTTCTGGGCTCTCAAATTTGGTTCTGAATGACAAACCAAAAAGATAGGAAACTTCTTGCAGTCATTCACAAGATTTGTAAAGGCAAAAACTCAGTGGAATACTGGACAAGTACTTGAAGGAGGGATCCCCGGTCAGTAATAAAATGGGCATATCATATCTGAGGACAATTATTAACAATCTATTAACAATAAATTCTGTTTAGCAGCTTCATTTTTAATCCCAGCTATTTAACTCCGCTGTCTCTTGTACAGAATCCGAGGAATAAAATACAGTAGATCAATCACAGCAGATAACAGAACAAGAGGTGGAAATACTTGTGAAGTTCCCATTGTCACTTATCATGCCATGACATTTGGTCTGCTTACAATTACTGCTTTTACTCACAAAGGCATCATTACCTGGCAAAGGCTGTTATTGAGCTCTTTAGGAATTCTATGTAGGAAAACTCTGAAAAATACTGTTGTGAATGAGTCTTAAGTCTTTAAAGCTATCGGAAAAGTAATTTTGAGGAGTTGTATCAGGTTGGTCTGATGCCAGGCTAGTGCACTGATTGACTGGCATCTTGTCTTACCTCTCTTTGCAAGTGGAAGGGAGGGTAATGACTGGGGAAGAAGGACCTGAATCTATAAAGTACAAAGTACTTTAGTAGTAGTAAGAGTACTACAAAGTACACTTACAATTTGCACTGACTGAGGAATACTGTTCAGAAACACCAAGCAAAAAGTGGAAAGAAGGACATTATCATGGTTGACCATATTCTTTCAGTAGTCTTTACCTTCCTGATTCACCTCCTTGTTTGATAAACAATGTGTTTGGAAAGCAAGGCAACAAATGCAACATAATATTTCCCATGACAGTTGGATCTTTTTTAAATGTTTTATATGCCTTGCTGTTTTAAGAGCAGAGTAATGCTCTAGATGCAACAATGGAAATGGTAAAAAATACTAGATGGAAATGTAGAAGCTTTCTCTAGAGTATCAATTTCCTGCTACAGGACAAGATGTAAGTTTTTTGTATGTATTTTCAATAACAATGAAAAAAAATAAAGCAGGTTAATGGATCTGTTAATTTTTTTACGCTGGTAAGCATAGATAAGCTTAGGTGCCACACTGTTGGGGCTATATTGACACAAACTCACATTACCACATCCTATAAGGTTTTGTTGCTCCATTTTCAATATGGTTTGCATTATGTCATTAAAGCACAATTATTTGGAGAACCAATTCTTAAAAATAGCTTTTGTTACAGCATGCAATGCCTAGGGTCATTTGAGGGTCTATCTACATGGATGGGTGTGCACAGTGACGTGTTCCTTCTGCCTGTGCCCTGAACCAGCCAGCTGGGAGCCAGCTCCAGGGTAGCCGCTGTATAGCTGGTTTGTGAGATGCTGAACCTGAGTTAGTAAGGCTGGTTGTCAGGCAGGGTACATTAGCTTGGGCTCAGAACTGTGCTAATGTGGCCACAGGATTTCTGGAAAGAAGCTGGTCTTATATCCAGCTGGCTCAAAGCACGAATAGAGCAAAGACGTGATTGTGTGTCTCTGTAAGCTAGTCAGAAATGCAGGTCAGGAGATGAAGTGTGAAAAAATTTATCTGTATTTCTATAGCTGCTGTCAATGAGATTTTTGCCTTTATTAAAAAAATAAAGTCACTGCTTACAATTGCCTCGTTTAGTTTGCAGTAAACTCGGGATATTTTCAGTATGTGTGAATGTACATTTTTGATTTTTAACGTATATCAGAACAAATTATTTTTAAAAAAGAATCATTTTTATTTGTTTTTTTTTCCCCTAGAAAAGCAGATCTATTAGCCTTAAGGCTTGAAGACCTATCTTTCATTACTTACATTTGCAGGGAAGCATAGCTGGGTTTTTTACCAGCAAGCAACTGAAAGAGGGAGATACAATTGTCAGTTTAGATTCCAAATTGGACCAAGCCAACTCTCGAGGGAGTTATTAGCTGCCTGAAAATGCCTCAGCAGTACTTACTGCTGATGTGATTTTGTTTTTGTTTTGCCTTTTTTTTTTCTCTCTACAGATCTGTTGTGAGAAGAATTTATACTTTCTCATATGGATTTCTGAATGGTGGATAGGCTTGAGCTGCTTTATACAAGTCTATAATGAAAATGGAAAATATTGAGTTCTGTTGGCCTTGACCTTTTTAGCTCTCTTTATTCGTTCTCTTGGAGATTCTGAAGGCATGTTTTTTACACTTAGGATCATCTTTTACGGTCAGTAGCAACACACATATACCCTTTACATGTAATTAATTCAGGGCTTTCTATTTCTGTTCTTACAAGCATGTGCTGTATTTGTACTAGGTCCCCAGTGCATCACCTTCTAACACGTTCTTTTGTAAGTAATTTCATAATTTCTTACAGTCAGAGGAGTTTATAGTGAGTAAAATGTTATTCATTGAATGATGACTTATGCCAAAGTACATTCACCTGAAATATGCTCCATGAATTTTCTTAAAAAACCAGATTGCTGTTAAGTACTGCTTTATCTTTATTTATAGGGTCTTCACACTGTAACCAAGCAACAAAATTACAGATGAGAAAATGCCTATAAGTTTATACTGTCATATCTGTATTTTGAGCTGATACTTTTGCTTTATCCTCCTTAAAGGACGTGACATCCAAATGTAAGACTTGAACATCTCAGCAATAAGACCCATCATTAGTATCTATCATGGGCTCAGAATTCCCTTGCAAAGAATTAAGAGCCTTCTGTTTTAACAAATAGAAGTTTATGTTGCCATTTAGATACATATGTTCTTATGAAAAAACACCAGGTACAAATTTTAAGATAGAAAAATATTTTATTTTTGAAGAGGATAAGTTTTTAGAAGCTATTATGGTGAAACCCAAGACCCTCTGTCTTTAAGTAAGAGTTATATAATACAGTACACTTCCACTGTGCATGAAAGCATGCCCAGTCCCTTGGAAGCAGAAAAGTTTTTCCCCTTGTAGAAGCTACAGAGTAATACCTTACTCTTGTTCGCCCTTATATTCGGTGTGTTGAAACACATAATGATGTGTAACTGGCACCATTTCAGTTTCTTTAAGCTTGTTCAGCCATCACTGCTCTGGAAACCAGAAAAGACAAGGCAAAGCATTGCAAGCATTACAAATACCCTTCTGTCGTCTTCATTTTGGGAGCAATCCAGATGGAAAGATTCTGCTGGAAAGACCAGCTTTGGACCAGTCTGGGCAAGGGATTGTATGTTTGGCAAGAGCTACAGAATGGCCAGATCTGGCATTGCTAACAGGAGCAGTGGTCACTGCCAACATCTCTCTTTTACTTCAGTTTCTCTAATCGGCTCAGAATTAGCAGGCAACAGTCCTGGATTTGTGACTAGAAGCAACAAATAATTTCCTCTGTTGCCTTCTATGCTATTCCAATCAGGTCTTCCTCCCATATTAGCAGATACACACAGTGACCTAAATGATTCATTTAGCTGGCTTTGCTGCTTCTCTGGAATTCCCAAACTGCATCCTTGTTTTGTCAGGAAGTGTGCTCAAGAATTTTAGAAACTATAAAACTAATGCTAATACAGCACTGAAAAGAGATACTATGATAAGTATTTTCACTGCTGAAGACAGCCAAAAAACCTCAAAAATATTCAACCTCTACACTGTTCAGTATTTACACTGGTGGCCTTTATCAGTGTCATTTTGGTTACTCAGAAGAGGGTGAGTAGTTCAGATGTCTTGACCTGACTTAGAATATGCATATTTATTCTTATGTAGCCTTGAGATTGTCTTATCAAAAGAATCCTTATAATATTGTGAAGTGAGGGAAATTACCAATGAAGAATCATTCAGCCTCTGCATATTGCCACCTTTTCCAACATAGTTGCCACTGGTGCTTGTGTCAAATGAAGTAAATACCATTCTTTCCATATTGTATAACTGGTTTACAGGATTGTGAAAAGAGTAAGGACTTCCATTCCTTCAAGCAGTCCTCATGACTCACTAGAAGTCCAGGTTTCAAGATGAAGACCTGGAGGTCATGTCTCATTCCCACTTGGTCCTTAAGGCATTTAAAGAGACAATTGTCTGTCTTTTTGTATGGTTTCAGATTACATCAGATGTAATTGTATTACATGTTGCTTATCAGTACAGTAAAATCCTTTTTTTTTTTGTATGGCAACAAAATATCCTTTTAAGCAGGAAACATACGTGACATTTATATTCTCACCAGTGTACAAGCAACCATCCCTCTGATTCCTATAGGGTCCCTATGGGGGTAGAAGGAATGATCCAGCATCTGCAAAAAGGCCTGACTTCAAATCTTCCCATTCCATCCCAGAATGCAGAAAAAATCTATTTTTCTGCAGATGACTAGAGGTCCATTAAGAAATTGTATGGGATGTATGGTTCCTGGAATAACAAACTTCACATGTCTCAGAGCTCAGGCTCTATTGCTAGAGGGCGATTTGTTTAGATTTGCAGAGAGTGATCAAAATAATTTGAAGTGCCTTCAAAGTCTTAAACAATCTTGAAAATAAAGGATTCCAAAATAATAAAACTTAAGGAACTGTTACAAAAATGGTAGTATGGAACTGCTTATATTTTGGGTATCATTTATAGTTTGCATATCTATATGTCAATATATTTTGGTGTGTATATATTTGGTATCTAAAATATTTATTACACATGGAATACAGAGATTGTATTAATTTCTTCAGTCACCATCACACAAATTGAAAAAACCCTGAATATTTTGAGATACTCAGTATGGCATGAACATCTGTTTCTGTAACCACTTTTTGTCTATTATATCTCCTTTTCTCTTTTCTTTTGAATTCCCTAGGGAATTGAATACAATACTGCAAAAGACTGAATACAGAGTCCAGCTTCTCTGAGCCCAGAAGATATCAAGCAGAGGCTTACTTTGCCCATCCTTTCTCAATTAGCGCTCAACCTAATAGTTTTAACCACATGCCTTTCTTTTAAGAGTCATATTCTTAGCCATTCTGTGGCTGGCTCTCTGTTCCTTTTGGATATATTCCTGTGTTAGTTCCTCTCTCTAGCAAACCCACGTGCACACAAATACACACGGAATGGTACCAAGCAACTTCCTCTGATTTCTGAACAGATTCATATATGTTTATTTTAGACAATGATGTATTTTGAGAATTCTTAACCTGGATAAGCAGTGGTTGTATTTATACAAAGGTTTCAGTAAATTTTAACCAGATGTATAATAACATGCTTTGCTTTAAAATAATGCTAGCATGTTTCTCTAGCATATAAGGAAGTATATTTATGTTATATAAGATGAAGTGCTCTCCTACCTTTATTTGATTGAGATCTATTAGATCAGGAAACAAATATACGGCTCTGCTTTTACACTTAAATCCTATAGTCAAACTTCACTACTATACAAAATTGAGAAGTGGTTCAATGAGATGGCCATTGTCCAAATATAGTAAGAATAACTAGGATTACAATTCTTTAAAAAGGAGCTAGGACAGTTTTATGAAAGCTGGTTTAAATGTGATTTCTGTGATCTCTGGGCTATTTTCTTTATGAAAAATCAAAATTGATAGCTTTTTCATGTAGCTGATTCATTTATTACCCACAGCTTGACATAGTAACATGAGGAGTTGAGAAAATCACTGGTTTGTAACTTCTTGTCTGCTGGGCCCTTCTGGGTGGTCTGCATAGTTTAAATATTTCATGAATGAAGTATTTAAGAGATTACAATGTTAAGAAAGCAGGTAATCAGAAAACATATCTTCCTGTTATGTAGCAGTACACTAAACAGAGTTGAAAGGCACAAATATAAATTGTTCAGCTTTTCCATGTCATGGCACTTAACAAGAGTACAACTACAAGTAAGTTTTTACAATGCTTAAAACCTATGAATTTACAGTTGATTACCTACCTAAAAACAGTGAATGCACAGATGAACAAATTAAATACTAACATTGAAACCAGTATTAATCATAGAAGAGCATAGGCAATTTGTTTGCTTTACTGCTTTCACTAGTCTCATCAGCTTCATGCTCAGTATCCTTCAGTTGTAGATACTGTAGCTTCAGCAATTACAGCCTGAATTGCAGATTTATGTTGTTGTTATCTATGTCTGTTTTCACTGGGTAAATTATACCTTCAGTAATCAGAATGAGTAATTTTCTTATTTTTCTGTCCTCTCCATTCTCCCCCTATATTTCACAACAGTTTGAGGGAATAAATAAATAAATCAGGTCTTTATTTAAATCAGCAGTGCTATCAACCATTTTTTTGTATCAGATTTTCACTCTAAATTGGATTATAAAAATTGAGAATAAGAAATTAAATGTTAGCTCATCAAAAAAGAAGAAAAAACATCTTCTGCACTATCTGAATATGTCTGTAAAATACATGTCTGTAAGAACCCTTAAAACTGGCAAATTTGGGCTGCAAGAGAGATGATTTGGACAGAGTGTCCTATCTATAACATAGCTAATAATATGGTTTTAGGCAATGTCATCATATAAAGAACACAAGACCCCAACTCTAATCAGCTGAACATGCAGTGAGTAGACCTTATGATATGTGCCTTGCTGGATGTTGTAACAGTATTGAGAATGTGTTAATACTTCAGTAAAACCAGATTCTTCCCTCTCCTCTCAGATAATGCAAGAGCATTATCTTGGCTTTAGAACCACACCATGAAATAAATACATGAGAGAAACATCTTTAACAAAGAGAAGAGAGTGAGTTTGGAGGGAGTTACCACTAGAGAACAGCCCTGAATGGCTTAGGCCCTCTGGTTAAAGTTTCATCCTGAAATAGCATGGTGTATGTATGTTACTGCTGTGTAGGCTGTAAGGGATTCTGGCTGCAAGATACCACAGCAGCTAAGACTGAATCTTGTAGTTAAGGATAATCTAGTTTTATCTGTCTTTTTAGAGCCTGGATTCTATCTTTGTAATTGGAAATCTGACCTTGTATTTGGCTAAATCTAGTGAACCTGACAAGGTACCCAGCAAGTGCCTCTTTGAAAGAAAGAAGTTCAAATTTAGGGACTGGAGATGGCTGGAAAATTACAGTGGCTGGTGTGTTGATGGAGCCATCACATGGTGTGTTTTAACAAATAACCTCTTGCAGGCAGAGAGGTCAATGCCTCTTCTGGAAGAAGCACATGATGAAGCAGCACCAAACTGCTCTGAGTTTCTGAACAAGAATAATGGACTCAGAACATTAGGGCTGCACACACAGAAGCTGGAACTTAGTCCTGTAACTGCAATTTACAACTCTGTTCAATCCACTTCTGGTTTATGCTTGTCTTTTTACAGCTTTTTTGGTGCAGCATTTTTAACAGTGTAAAAAAAGTACCATATTCCTACTTTCACCCATAAATGAAATTTAACAGATAGGAATTAGACAGTAGAGCTAGAAGTTGATTTCTAGTGGACAGTAGAGTCAGAAGTTCCATTTCTTTTCAAACTCAAATCAGAACTTTGCACCTTTCTAAAAAGGGGGGACAGTACTGGGACCAGTGTTATTTAATCTCATTAACGATATAATGTAGTGGGTTAACCCTGGCTAGATCCTAGGCACCTACCAGAATTGTTCTATCACTCCCCTCTATGACTGGACAGAGGAGAGAATACATAACAAAGGGTTCATGGGTTGAGATAAGGTCTTGGAGAGATCACTCACCAAATACTGTCACTGGCAAAACAGACTCCAATTGGGGATATTAATTTAATGTATCAGTATGTATTATAATGTATTGTATATGTATTAGTAACACAATCAGAGTAGGATAATGAGAAGTAAAATAAAGCTCAAAAACACTTTCCCCCCACCCCTCTCCACAGGTCTGCAGGTCCCTGCTCCAGCACAGGTTTTCCATAGTTCACAACCTCCTTTCAGGCACTCACCTGCCCTGAGGCATGGGGCTCCTCCACAGGCTACAGGTGGATCTCTGTACCCCTGTGGTCTTCCATGGGCTGCAGGGGAACAGCTGCTCCACCATGGGCTGCACCACAGGCTGCAGGGGAACCTCAGCTCCCACATTCAGAGCACCTCCTCCATCATGGACTTTGCTGTCAACTCTGCAGTTATTCATGGTGTTTCATGTGTTTCCATTCTGCTCTTCTCAGGCTGCAGTTACATCTGCACAGTATTTTTTTTTCTTCTTAAATACGTTATCACAGATTTTCTGATTGGCCCAGCCTTGACCAGTGACACATCCATCTTTGAGCTGCCTGGCATTGGCTCTGCCAGACACGGAGGAAGCTTCTGGCAGCTACTCACAGAAGCCACCCCTGTACACCGCAGTACCAAAACCTGACCATGCAAACCTAATTCACACAGCCAAAGGGATCCAGTGCACCCTCAGCAAATAATGCAGATAACACCAAGCTGAGTGGTGCTGTTGACACACCTGAAGGATGGGATGCCATCCAGATGGACTTGGACAAACTTGAGAAGTGGACCTATGAGAATCTCATGACGTTTAACAAGACCAAGTGCAAGGTGCTGCACCTGGGTCAGGGCAACCTCTGGTATCAATACAGGCGGGGGGATGAACAGATCAAGAGCAGCCCTGCCAAGGTCTTCGGGGTGCTGGTGGATGAGAAGCTGGACATAACCCAACAACATACACTCATAGCCCAGAAAGCCAGTTGTGTCCTGGGCTGCATCAAAAGCAGTGTGGCCAGAAGGCTGAGGGCAATAATTGTGCCCCTAAACTCTGCTCAGGTGAGACCCCACCTAGAGTGTAGCATCCATCTTTAGGGGCCTCAGCACAGAAAGGACATTGGCTTGTTGGAGAGACTCCAGAGGAGGGCCACCAAGAAGGATGTGTCACCTCTCACCTCTCCTATGAAGAAAGACTGAGAAAATTGCATTTTTTCCATCTGGAAAAGAGAAGGCTTCAAATGACCTGTGGCCTTCAAGTACCTAAAGGAAGTTTTTAAGGAAGATGAGGATAGATTGTTTACAAGAGCAGGTAGTGACAGGACAAGGGGGAATAGGTTCAAACTGAAAAAGGGGAGGTTTAGGTTAGGTCTCAGGAAGAAATTCTTTGCTGTGAGGGTGGTGAGGCACTGAAACAGGTTGCTCAGGGAAGCTGTGTATGCTAGATCCCTGAAGTGTTCAAGGCCACTTTGGATGGGCTCTGAGCAACCTGGTCAAGTGAAAGGCATCTCTGCCTACGGCAGGGGGGTTGGAACTAAATGATCTTTAAGGTCCCTTCTGACCCAAACCATTCTATGATTCTGTGTCTTCAGATGGGCAGATGCCTTGCATGCTATTTTGAAATCTTAATATTTTAAGACAGAGTTAGAGTGATGGACTGAGAGGGTCAATATAATCTAGAAAAAGATGTGGGGAAAATAACAGGAATGCTATAAATGACAAAATTTGGAGTTAGTGATTAAGTAAAGTACCTACATTAGGAATTTTACGATACAAAAATGTGGGTTCACATGCTGGTTAATACAGGAATGAAAAATGCTGAGACTATGTTATTCATGTGTCTGGACTTGATCCTAAACATGACTTTACATATTTTAGTTGCATACATATATTTAAATTTAATAGCAGTTGCCAAAGGCAGAACTAAGCATGTTATAGGGAGTGTAAAATTTGTATTAAAGATATGGCTCTCAGGCAGCTGCAGAAGCAAGACTCTCTAGAGCCTGCTTAATTTTTTTTTTATATTAAATATAACAGCAGTTATATAAGGTATTGTAAGTACAGTGTATAACAAGCAATAGAAGAAAATTGAACAGTTAACTTCAAATTTGGTTAAACCTTATTTCCGGCAGTGCGTCCTTGTTGGCAGGAAATATACTAACACCAAACATTATAAACAATTTTTACCCTAATCCAATTTCTCCCAGAGAGCAGAGGCCTGGCTGAACTGAATAATATGCAGAATACCCCACGGACCACACCATCACTAATCCCACAGTATGAAATCAAGTGGGATGAAGAAGTGCAAGTGTAACTTAACCTGAAGTTGAACACATAATTGAAAGTCAATGGAACAAACTGCCAGGAAATGCCTGTCTCAGTAGCTTCCTAATGAGAGTGTTCTCTTACCAGGGCTTATCCATAGGTACATTCACTTTGTGGCTCTACAAGCATTTGAAATTGGAATGATTTTTTGAGTATGTTTGAGAACACAGGTGATTCTCTGCAGTCCTTTTACCTGAGCTCTGTTTGCTTAGCTCCATGCAGCTATCAGAGCAGCTCCTCACTTGTTCATTAACATTTCTACTGAATTATTACTGTTGTTGCATGGGAGCATAAGAGGTCAGCACTGAACTACCTTGTTCTTTCTAGGCTTTGGCCACAGGCTTGGCTTTAATACTCCAGTAGGCTTTGGGTTAGACATCATATGTCTGGAAGCAATTTTTTCCACCTCTTAACAGTTTTGTCTGTATAGAATGGGAGAACTCCATACCTAAAGAGCTCTTCCTCAGCATTGTTTCCAAGCCTTGTGCATTTAGGTATTGACAGCATTGCTTTGGGGATTATCACTAGGAAAACCTGAGCTTACATCACCCCAGTTGGGAAATTCAGCATCTCTGCCAACATGTAATCCTGCACCACCAAGGCAGCAGCCAGACTGCCAGCCAGTACCTGCTTCTAGAGTCAAACTACTCAGATCTGTGTACCAGAGCAGATTCGCCTTTTTGGCATCAACACACTACAGCAGATGTCTAGGATTGAAAACCCATGGCTTTTAATGCCTATTTGAGTGGCTTGATACCAGCACTGGCGTCAGCAGCTCCATTTCTGCCCTGTGTTGAAGTGGTATCAGGGTGCTAGGCACATAGAACTGCCTTATCCTCTTACCTGTCCTAATCATGCTACCTGCAGTCTGGCCATCCTCCTCCATCTCCACACAGTCTAAGACAGAATCATAGAACAATTTGGATTGGAACGGACCTTAAAAATCATCTAATTCAAATTCCCTGCTATGAGACAAGATCCCCCCTTCCCAGCTTTGCAACCTCCAGTATTATTCAGTCCTCAAACTTTCAACTGCTTCTATTAGCTTTTTAAAGCATAACTTTTCCTTGGGACACCATGACTCCAGCACTCATCACTCCAAACTGAGTTCAAGTGCAGAAAAGCCCACAAGAAATGGAAGGATAGGCTATCAAGAGGAAATATAAAGCATTTCCTAGGCAGAGATTAAACTAGCCGAGTTTTAAAACTGCTGAATCAAGCAGATAACTGAACACCAGAAAAAACGCTGATATACTCAGTGCCTTCTACTGAACTACATTCTTCACTGAGTCCGTCTCCTTCCAAATCACACAGGTCTTTGTTCATAGTAGTTTGCAGAATGAGATGTGCTCCATACACTAGAGGGGGCATCAAGTTAGACCTCACAAGCCCATGCAACTTGATGGGATTCACAGAACGAACAAGGAAAAGACCTTCAAGATCAGAGTTGAACCATTTATCCAGCATTGCCAAGTCCACCACTGAACCACATCCCCAGGTGCCACATCTAAATGTTTTCTGAACACTTCCAAGAATAGTGATTCCACCACTTCCCCAGACAGCCTGTTCTAATGCCTGACTACCCTTTCCATGAAGGAAGTTCTCCTAATACTGAGCTTCAGCTTCGCCTAGGGCAACTTGAGGCCCCTTCCTCTCATCCTTGTCACTTGTTATCTGGGAGACCAACGCCCACGTCCTTTCAGGTAGTTGTAGAGAGCATTAAGGTCCTCCCTGAGTCTCCTTTTCTCCAGACTAAACAATCCCAGCTCCCTCGGCTACTCCTCATCACTCTTGTGCTCCAGACCCTTCACCAGCTCCATTGCCCTTCTCTGGATGCTGAAGCACCTCCAATGTCTTTCCTGTGCTGAGGGGGCCACAACTGGACACAGTACTTGAGGTACACAGGTCTCACCAGTGCTGAGTACAGAGGGACAACCACTTCCCTGGTCCTGCTGGCCCCACTATTCCTGATACAGGCCAGGATGCCATTGGCCTTCTCAGCCACCTGGCCACACTGCTGGCCCATGTTCAGCTGCTGTTTATGAGCACACCCTATCCTTTTCCACTGAACCACTCTTACCACAGCCTGTAGCACTGCATGGAGTTGTGACCCAAATGCACCCGGCCCTCAGCCCTACTGAACCCCATCAATCCAGCCCTTCCAAACCCCTCTTCAGAACCTTGCTACTCTCCAGCAGAATCAACATTCCCAACCAACCTGGTGCCGCCTGCAAACTGACAAAGGGAATACTCCATCCTGTCATCCAGATCCGTGAAGGCATTAAACAGGACATGCCCCAACACTGAGCCCTGGGGAACACCACTAGTGACCAGCCACCACCCCCATTCATCACCACTCTTTGGGCCTGGCCATCCAGCCAGGTTTTTACCCAGCAAACAGTGCATCCATCCAAGCCATAAGCCGCCAGTTTCTCCAGGAGAATGCTGTAGGACATAACATCAAAGGCTTTAATGAAGTCCAGACTGACACCATCCACCACCTCTCCCTCATTCACTAAGCAGGTCACCTTATCATAGGTAGAATTCAGGCTCATCAAGCAGGACCTGTAATTCATAAACCCATATTGGCTGGGCCTGGTTGTCCTCTACATGCCATGTGACAATGCTCAAGATGATCTGCTCCATGACTTTTCCCTTTCTTGATTTTTCCATCAAGATCAGGCTGACAGGCCTGTAATTACCCAGATCCTCCTTGTGACCCTTGGAAGGTGGGCATCAATGTTTGCTATTCTCCAGCTGGGACCTCCACAGGACTGCTGCTAAATGACTGAAAGGGGCTTGGCAAGGTCTTTTCACCAGCTCCCTCAGTACCCTTGCATGGATCCCATCTGACCACAGACTTGTGTGTGTCTAAGTAGTGTAGCAGTTCACTGTTTCCTCCTGGACTATGTGGGGCTTGATTCCAGCCCATCTTCCAGCTCAGGAGACTGGGTACCCCAAAAGCAACAGGTCTTACCTTAGAGACTTAGAAGGCACCAAAGTACTTCAAGCCTTTTCCTCACCTTTCATCACTATGTTCCCTCCCACAAAGGATGAAGATCTTCCTTAGCCCTCTTTTTGTTGCTTAGTGCTCCTTTGGCTGTCATCTGACAGTAAATCATCTATGGAAAGTCTTCCCTACTCCTTTAAAATAGCTATTCTATTGATTTATTCACAGAAATTAATTGGGCATGTGGACTTGCAGCCAGTGCCATTTCCTCCACTGGTTTATGATAAATACAAATATCAAGCAGCTAATAACTACGGGAAGCTTTGCATCTACGTTGCTATAATGGACAATTATGTCAATACCATATTCTCAGGTCAGTTATCAGCAGCCTTTACAGGGGAGGGGGGGGGTAAAGGAGCATTACTGAAGGACACTCCTGACATTAAAAAATGTGAAGACAAGTACTTGCACATGAAACCTGCAACCTTCAGGGAAAGTGAGTTAAAACAGAAAAACATCAAGATGAATAAGTTTGTGGAGGTCAGTCTAGAAAAAGGATGTAAATTACTGCTCACTTGTCATAGCCGAGAATTGTTAGACAACTTCTCTTGATGCTGCAAGTTGAAAGTTCTTATTTTCATAGGAGAGTTAGTTGGGCATTTTAACCATCTAAAGTACTTGAAACATCTAGAAGTTATTGTTTAACATCCAGAGCACAATTAGAATCTGTGATGTTACATGTTTAGGTTCTGTGTGACTAATGAAACCTGTATTCCAAACTGAACAGTTTAAAGGCATTAGAGCTCCAATGCAAACACAAGTTTTCCCTACTGATATCCCCTTTGGGGGATATCAGCAACATTAGAGCTTTGCAGGTCAACTGCAGATGCTATTCCTGTAGGACTCATCACATGAACTCAAGGAATTTTCTCTTATGCTGGTTGCATCCACTTAGCAGTAGGCACTAACTTCTGGTCTAGGCTAATATCCAGATTAGGTACATTTTGTTTTCAGAGACAACCTCACCTTGAACTCTCCAAGACAGTATAAGCTTAAGTATCCTAAATGTATGCCAGTTTTTTAACTCAAACAGGAGCTTTCTGAATTTAGAGGACTATTTAAAATACTTAATGCTGAAGAAAAAATCCATGTTAGATGACAGCAAAATTTTGTGTTCATTTAGAGAAACAGTATTAGCCTCAAAACCAGCATAACATTTTCATTTGGGTTTGCCTGACATGCCACCTCATTTTAAAATACCAACGTGCTAAAAATGGAAATGCACCCCCCCTACAAGGGCAAAGAAAATTTGAAGTAAATTATGACAATAAGGACATAAATATTTCAGAATTAAACTATTTGGTACCAAAAGGCATGAAGACAGCGAAGGGTAGAGTTGCTGGATCATCACTATGAACAATTTAAGCGAACTTTTATTGAAGCATTAAGTTGTGGTACAGATATTTTTAAATGATCAAAGTCTAACACCACAGAAATTATAAACACCATACTCCCCCCATCCTGATCACCCAGATAGTTCAATAACCCATTCAACATCTTTCATTTTTATAGCCGAGGCTTATGCTTCTTTTTGTAGAATGTGTATTTCAGTATTCAATGAAAAGGGATCCTCAGTCTACTTAAAGGACCTTAAGCCAACAAATGTCAGATCAATTGGGACAACATAAGAACAAAAACCCACTGAAATATTGGTCCTCAGTATTAACATCAAAAAGCATTAGTGCCATTTACAGCATGTAATTGATAACATTGGTAAAGAACATGAATAATATGCTTAAAGTAAGAAAAAAATGTTCCAACCACTTGATTTCTAACCAAGTAGACTTCAGCTTAGAAGCACTGAAAAAGTGCTTCATTTATAAATATGGAAGGAACAAAAAGACCATTGCATCAAACCAGAAAGAGTCAAAACATTGCAAGGTCAAGGGGAGGAAAATAATATCAATTTTGTACTTAACACACTGGTCTCATGGCTGTTAAAATCCCAGTATTTGCAAACATAGCTGAAATCAGTGTGCCAGCTCTTTAAAGCCTACATTTTAGTCAATACCCATTGAAGTGACTTATTAATGCTCCATGAATATCATTCTGCTTCATTTCTGTCCAGATGTCCCAGACAGTTCTTGTTCTATGCCTTCACTTAATGCCCTCAAATCAGTAAGAGGAACCACCTTAGCAATTAGGAGGAAAAAACAGATGAAGTCACAACACTCAAATACAATGTAAGTCACATGCACAACAATGTCACAGGACTGTCACAAGATAGAGGCATTAGCTTTGCTCAGAACAACAAGATGAAGTGACGCTGGACCAGTTTAGAAGCACTCTTTACAGTTAGGAGTAGTAGGTCACAGGTTTTACTGAGAATAATCCAAACCAATCAACACACCCAGACTGGCAAATTCCACTCCTCCACTACATCTACTAGCCAGCACTCAAAAGCACCAGCTTCTTAAGTCTGACATAACAGGTGATTAGGACAGAAAATGTCTGGTGCCAATATGAACTTGCATTTTGCAAAGCTGTCACACAACTATGCCAAAGCACTTGCATTCTGGCTCAGCTCTTCCCCTATCAAGTCTTGGACCTTCTGCAAATTCTGCCACTGTGTAGCAGTGTGACAGCTTGAGGATGTGGACAGATAAATGAGCATTAAGGCAAGACATTTTAGCCTGCACTAGTACCAATACCCAAGTTACTAAAGGTGAAAGACCAGTGTATTAGCCCAGTGCTACAGTATAGCTGAGCAAATTCCTATAAGCTTTATTAGAGCATGAAAAGTCAGTCTGATTTAAAAATAAATCAACCACCACCTGTAGTAGCAAAACAATTTCTAACTGTTTTAAGAACTTTCTCCAAACATGAAAGTGTTAATTAACAATCAGTTTCATTAGAAATCATAGAAGTTTTTCAAGAACTGTTTTAGACTGAAATCACAACATAGATGAAAAAAGAAACAATAACAGTGACAATTTAACAGAGAACTGTCCCCAGTGAGTAGGCTGAGGCTAAAGTCTAATGAGGACGAAAGCCTTGTCTGTGGGGAATTTTTGGTGATACCTGGAGAAAAACTATATTGTGTGTAATTCTACCTGAATTATTTTTACAAGTGTTGTAAAGTTTCATACAGTAAGATTTTTCTACATGCACTTCAATTTCACAGCAAGAGTGGCATAGAGTACCTAAACACAGAAGAGAGCATTCATGCAAGATATCTAACTCCTTGATATAATAATGCATACAATTCAAAATGGTTATACTATGATTACACCTAGGGCTTTCCACAACTACAAGGTGGTGGGAGTGGAAAACATGGCCCCCTGAATCATTAACTAGAAAGCAACCACCACCTTCTATATGGGATTTCTTTTTGCGCTTTTTCTTCATTCTTAATCAACTGTGCTGTTGCTGGCGATTTTTTGTAAAACTGGTAAAAACAAAATTATAATCACTGAATTGGGCAATCTGGTGATCAAGACGTTTAAACCCTTCAATCTTCTGGGCAGAGGAAAACACTGTGCGACATTTAGAGCTCTAGAAAACAAAAAAGGGAAAGAAGTTATTTTTAAATTGCCATTTAAAGATGGACTAGCATAACATGTATTTCATATGTAGTTCTTGTGATACTGATCACCAACATGCTCCAAATTCTGTGCCTGACTGCTGCAGGAAGTTTCATTCCCAAGCAGCAACTCTGCTCCCTAGATATGATACTGTGAACTATTACAGGTGATGGAGCACCTCTCCTATAGAGACAGGCTGAAAGGAGTTGGGGATGTTCAGCCTGGAGAAGAGAAGGCTCTGAGGAGGCCTTAGAGCAGCCTTCAAGTACCTAAAGGGAGCTGCACGAGAGCCAGAGAGGGACATGTTACAAAGGCATGTGGTGACAGGACAAGGAGAAATGGCTTTGAACTGGAAGAGGGGAGGTTTAGATTAGGTCTCAGGAAGAAATTCTTTGCTGTGAGGGCGATGAGGCACTGAAACAGGTTGCTCAGGGAAGCTGTGGATATTCCATTCCTGAAAGTGTTCAAGACCAGGCTGGATGGGGCTCTAAGCAACCTGGTCTAGTGAAAGGCATCTCTGCCCATGGCAGGGCGGTTGGAACTAAATGATCTTTAAGGTCCCTTCCAACCCAAACCATTCTATGGTTCTATGATTAGCTGGCAGCATCACCATTAACAGCAGTTGTTCTACAAATGACAGCTACAGGTAAATCGAGAAAAATACCAAACTGACAAATTATGCCTATAAAGAACTGCACAGAAAGTCATCAGAAATACTAAAATGAGGTAATCCAGTCTCAGTATTCTAAAGTACTCTGGAGATCAGATTCAGTACATGCCAAAGCAATGCTGCGGAGTAGTTTTACTTTCCACAGAAACTACCACCCAAATATCTCAGTAAAAATCTCTAGCCTTGCTTTATTTTTGTCTATGTGCGTTTCATAAGCTGACAAGCTAAAGCAAGAAAACTCACCTGATTAACAAAGAGGGTTGTCACAAATTTTCCTGGCTTGAAAACCTCTACAACTTTTCTAATCAGGTCATCATAAGAGGTCTGACTTATGTTTGTTTCAAAACTAACGTAAGAAAACTCTGGTTCTGGAGTGATGTGAATAGTCCAGTAAGTTCCCTGAAAAAAGTAAACATTGTTACCACCAAATATTTATTATTTACTTTAATTATCAATATGGTACTTATCAATGAGAGTAAAACTTACATCCGATTTCATCCCATTCATTGAATACCCACAAGGATTGAACATTGTAGCATCAATAACAGAACCTGGTATCAGGTCACGAATTCCACTCATCTGAAATACAAGTTAGAATTAAACAACTCAATTTATCACACATCCTTACACTTGTTTAGATTTCACTCAAAGGTAGAATGAGCATTTAGGGGCAGGACACCAGAATTCTTCCAAAAACAAGTCAGTTTGATACAAGCCCTTTGATTTCCCACACAATACCTGAGGCACAGCCAAATCTCAATAGCAAATACAGTATGAGAATCAAAGCCTAAGACGCAAAACAAGACGAAGTCAGTGTACTTGTCAGAGAAACTGGTTCATGTCACACAACTTCCCCATTTGGAAAAAGGGGAAAAGGAGGCAAAACCATCAAGAAGTTATGCTTACACCCCAAATCTGCCCTCTCCCCCATCCAAATGGCTCCAGGATTTTGCCTTTATTTTGATAACTTGATAACCTTTGAATTCATTATATTCAGTGAGAGCCTGATTCCTCATAATCTACATCCTTCAGTTACTCAGATTATGGTTTTATTCATACTCCTCCATTTTTCAGCGTAAAAGCGTATGATCACCCAAGGCACTACATATTGCTCCTGTCGATACACTAAAGCATGGGCACTGAAAATGCAAAGTTACGTTCCCCCAAACATTTGAGCATTAAATCCATTCTACTCCTAAAGCATTAACCTGACATTTCCTATTAAAGCCTTCCTTACTACAAAATAAATATTATATTAAATGGTAAGTAAATAAAGCATTTTGTTGCCCAATTTCCAAGATTCCCCAAAATTACTAGTTTTCAAGCAAACATACACGAGTGACATCATTTGCAGTAACACCATCTTTCATGTAGAACTGGTCCATAACTACTGGGTCAAGCTCACTCATCAGAATTTCCAGTGTCTGATCAGGCTGATTGGATATCCGACTCTCTGGGAAGTCCAGAGTGTACAGGTACCTATGGAAAGTACAAATCATGTATGTAATACATATCACCAGCACCAAGTTAAGTTCTATTGTAAGCCCCAAAGACTTCAAACTCTTCACATACGTACCAGCAATCAGAATTCATACGCCCCATGCAATAAGCTGCTCCATCTAGAAAAGACCAAAAATCTCCGGTTAATGTACCACAGCTGAACAATTACATAGAATATTGTATTAATTTTGTATTTAAAGACAGAAGTTTTCACAGAACCCCATGAGGTTCACCAATACAATCAGCATCTGTATTCAAATAACCAGGCATTTAGCTTCAGGAATGCAAAGTTAATAATCAGAAAAGCAGGTTCTCTTCAGCTGAGAGCTTACTAGCAGGAAGTTCAGACTGCAGCTTTTGCTATGCACAGAGAGAAACTCTGGCACTCTTAAGCCTCGATTAAATATATTTATGATTAGAATTTATTTTCAAATGACTCAGATGAGTACCACAGCTTCCATGTTCCTTCAAAAAAAACCTTTTCTTCAGTATTTAGAACTTAAGATTCTTCCTGTAGGTTTTAAATTTTATGAGGTGTTTAGATTCAATTTTTAGCACAGTGACTTCTCTGAGGAAAGCCCACATTTTATTTCTGTGTGTTGGTTAGCTTAAATTACTATTCTAGCTTTTGAATAGGGCTTTTAGGGTGAGAGCTGGATTGTGCAAAGTGATTTACTGCACCCTGTTTGGAAGTCTGAAGATGATGCCAGTTAAGCCAAGGTGCTAAATGTCAGTTTAGTATGATTTAAATTTTGATCTTGGCAAACTAGTGTCAGCAACTCAGTAAGGAAGTATTTATAGCTCTTGATTTTTATGTAAAAACTGCTGAAGGCATGGCCTGGCAGCCTGTACCTATTGTACTGCTTGTCAATTCTCACATAACATCAGCCCTTTGCACAAGTTGTACAACTTGGCTGAAGTTTCATGAACTTACTTGGGAAAATTTCATTAAGAAACTCTACTTCTTCCTGGAAATTCCTATGTGGGTACTCCTGGTGGGAAGGCTTCATGAAATTCTTACGTGAATAAAAGAAGCTCTGAAAAAATAAAAGTGCATCTTAGATATTGAATATATCCATCCAAAAATTTAGAAAAATGTAAGCATTTATCATTAACTTTCAGAGGACCTAGCTTTTCATTGTCAAAACACTACTGCTACCTTTATTCCCATTTCAGAAGGTTATAGCTAGCTTAATTTCTAAGCTATAGGAGACAGCTTACTTCCAAACTTGTTTTCCACTAGAAAATTCCAGTGACTTCAGTGCCCACAGCATGGGCACAGAAGTCTTTCACCCTTAAGTAACAGCACAATAGCATTTGGTAGCCTCACCCATTGAGAGGCAAATAAAAGGGTAAATGCTACAGTAGAGCAATCTTATAATACAATCTTCCCATTATGGGAAGCATATGTAAGTGTCAAAGTTCCAGAATATTTAATGAAATCAGTGAATTTGAAATAGTGGTAAAAAAAGCTTCTTGCACATTCTAAGAAAGATGCAACATTTTTGACACCTTACCTGAATTGAGTCAAACCCACTGTACTCCCTAGCAAGCTCCAACAGGGGAACCAGTGCTTGCAGTAAGAGGGTGGTACCACACGTCTTCAAAATGAAACGTCTCTTGGAGACAAACATGCTACTCTCACTGTAAAAAAAGTGAGAAAATACATATTAAGAGCTGTACATAAAATGATCCAGGAGAGAACGGCTAGGTCTTGGTTCTTATCCTCACCAAATGTGTTACTTTAAGTGAGCATCAGCACGTAGTAAATAAACATTCTTGGCAAATGGATCAAAACAGTAGATTTCACCTAACATTTGAGGTGTTATGATTTCCCAAAACAAATACTTGCTCCACTCATGGTATTACAGAGATACTTCACTACAGGAAGACATAATACATGCTTTAGACATCCTCAAACAATTTGGGAAATACAAACCTGCTGTGAAGCCAGTACATAGCATAGTCATAGAAATTAATGTCTTAACCCTGACACAGAGCAAACTCTAAATCTTTCTCAGCTGAAAAAGCCTGTGAGAACATGAACTCAAGTAAGGCAAAAGCCTTAACAGAATTTGCTAAGTTGTCTGGCTGCATCTTCTAGGAAAGCTGACTACTAGAAAGGTAAATCAGCACCTGTCCACAGGAACATGAAGTCTCATTATGAGAATATAGACACAGCTATATGATATGCCTTATAAATAAGATACAGAAAATAACTATGCATAAACTAAAGTCAGATACTTAACTACAACCCCACTGAACTGGAGATACTAATTCAGAACATTTAAACAGGCTTAACAAGTATCTTTTCACCACATAACTGTATAATGGGAGTAAAAATTAGCTTAAATAACTCAATTTGGAATGCTGTTTACAAATTCAAAGTCAAAGCTATATTCCATCCAGGATGCAGTGTAACTAGCTACACCCTTTTCAGAATTTTGTTTAAAGTACACAAAGCCTGAAGATACAAGGCTTCAGCATAGTTTCTTAGACTAGCTTGCTCTTAAGCCCAACCTTGCCCTCAAGGCATTCTTTCAGAGTACAAAAGCTTTAGTATTTGTAATCTGAAGTAAACCAGAGAATGTCAAATGCATCTGTAAAGTTCATGTAGAAAAAGCAAGAAAGTATTTTGCAAGATGAAAAACACATGGCAAAACTAATGTCCTTTAACTGCTGCACAACACAAGAATTCCAGGACTTCAGGAAAGCTACATGTACTTTGCTCAGCTGCAAGGGTTGTTCCACTTGATTACATTATCTCCACTTAAAGCCGAGGTACTGATAGATTTTTGCTGATCTGTAACATCCATGTACACTATTCTGCTGAAGTAATACTAAACCTCTTAACTGGGGAGACTTATGTACCCTCAGACAAAATTCAGTGATCAGGTATAGAATGACCAGAGCTCTGTCAATCCTTTCAGAGGAAAAAAAGAAACACTGATAACTGTAAAGACGTTTCTACCTCTGAAGAGAAGCTTGTCAGCACTGTGATCAGCAGATCCCTGCAAGCTGTAGTTATCAACAGCAGCATATTAACCTAAGACTGGATTCTCAGCTTTCACTCTTCTACCTAAGAGACTACAATAATGGGCTAGGGGCTTACCTGAGTACATAAGCTTCCTGCTTGTCAGTTTTTGTCACACTTATGATCAAACAATGCACATTCTCCAGAAGTTTGTCCCACTCAATCCTGTGAAGAAATTACAGAAAAGCACAAACAACAGGTTAAACAAATCAAAGTTTTCTGGAGCCCTGGGTAGAAAGTGTAGCCCAAACAAGACTAGAGCCCTTGCTGAGATACTGGATCTGAGAGCACTAAACTGGACAACTTTTTATACAGGGACTGTCCATCACAAGATAGTAATATCCAACTCTTGGCTCACAATGACTAAGTATTCCTCAAAATCTGTAACCTGCTGCACATGGGCAACTGCCAAACAGCAAGTCCAAGCCTCCAAGGTGAGTCAAGATAACCTTAAATCCTGGATCCCGCATGTACTGACATAAGTTACAGCAATTTATTTTAAGGTATGCTTTGGGTCAAACCTCCATGCACTTCATCACAATAGTCACTGGCTTTACTTGAGTAATAAACCAGAAAGTTAACATTAAGATGTTTTAATTGACCATCTTAGAGTCAAGTTCGTAATTTAACTAAAAACCATCCCTAAAAAGTAATAGATTTCAATGGCCTGAACTTCTCTTTGACCAATTAGGACCACAAAATTCCTTCTACCCCTAGAAGATATAGACAACTTAGAGCAAGTAGTTTAGAATATTATACTTAGGAGAAAATGAACAATTTTCATACAGTGCAACTTGAAGCCACAGTGGTAGATTTCAGTATAGTTGTAGAAGTTTAATAATAGACAGCAAATAATCAAAATATTATTTGTTCTACGAGGAATTTGGAAAAAATAAAATTGAAGGGCTCAAATTAAGCCAAAATATTCCAAGTACTAAGGAGAAAGGACAGACTTTCAAAAAATTGCTTTGGTTCTCAACTTTAGTCTTCTGTCTACACCAGATTAGTAGAATCCAATACAGTCAATTTTGCTATAAATAAGACAGAAACATATACAGCATCCTGACGTCACATAATACAAGACTGCCAGCTGTCCTACTTCTCCCATCCGTCCCTTCCCACGGCATGTTCCACCTGCAGGGTTTGTGCTGGCTCTTGTCCTCAGACCTGTCACGAAACGAGATTTATTAACCCAGCACAAACCTAAGCTACCCATGGAGTAGAGCTGGAACAACTGCAGGACCCTTCACAGCTGGAAGCATGAAAGAATGCCCAGTTTTTCATCACCAAGCAAGCTCAGCGTGCCCATATAACTGCCAGCATAATCCTGCCTCAGCAGTTGGACCTCTCACCCTGAACTGACACTGCAAGAGCTCTGCAGTTGCACTTCAGAACAGAGCACTCACTGTTAATTCCATTGGCAGGCTTCCCTCAGCAGCCACCAATCTTCCCTCTTAGAAAATTGGTCAGTTGAAAAAGTTGAAGTTTTACATTCTGCTGTAAATATGATTAAAATATCCCAATATTCTATAGCTTCTCTAAACACTCCATCAAATAAATGCCTTAATTTCTCCCTCAATTAATTTCCTAGTTCAGAAGAATGACTCCCCAAAACTGAATTCTGTACCTTTACTACCATTACTCAAGGATTTTCCCTTTTAAAGTGAGTATTACAGCAGAATCGTATATTTATACATGATTCAACCAGAACATACTTAACTTACAGGCTCACACTCTAGCCTCCTTTTAAATGAGACTGAAGCTAAGTTTAAGAAAAATCTATGCATTTTAAAAACATTCATAATTAAGTGCACATCTGAACAAGCTTATGAATTCAGTGATAAAACTGAATACTTGAAAATCAAAGTGAGGTGTACTCTATCACCCCAGTCAGTGACCTTTGATAAAATACTTTTCTGCAACTATAGACCTGACAGCACTCAAATCTGCATTAAAAGGTTATTTTTAATGCTCATCTCAAGCCCCACACATTTATTCAGCTCTATGCTTCTGTCATTGACTGGATTTATCTGTTCTCAATATTCAAGTGTATATGAAAATGCAAGTGGCTGCTCACCTTGAAAAATCTGGTAACTGCAAAGACTGAAACAGTTAATATTGTATCTATTTTTTAAAATACTCCTAGAAAAATCACACCATTTTGCTGATAAAGAATACTGAAAGATTTAGTTCTCAGGCTGCAACACACCAGCATAAATTTGCCAGCCTTAATGTTTTCCCTCTAACATCCTATTACATTCTTCCTGTAAATTAAACTAGGTAATATACTAAATTGTGAAAATCATTCCAGCACTGCTACTGACATTTTATCTGCCATTAAAGAAACACCCAGTGTCTGACATAGGATTTATGAAAGGTGAGGAAGAGTTCCCTAACGCTGAGCTGCACTAACCCCATTTGTGCATTACTACAAATCTGCTTTTGTACTTGTCTAAGTATTAATGGGCATGTAACTATCTTAGGCTTTGCAAAAGCATACGTCTCAGCCTTCACAAGCTTCTTACCTGGTCAGACAGTCGAGACCTCAACTTTATGTAGACAAGTGACACTTCTAAGAACTGCTGTAGTGACAGCTCTATGCATGCATTTTGGGGAAATGGCTTGTTTAAGGTTCAAACAACACATTAGCAGAGCAAGATGAAACAATTTTGGTCTTCAGGTAGTCCAGCAATGAGGGGTCAGTACAATGTAGTACCAACAGCACAATGTTGTATGTTAAGTCCAAAGCTCCCCATGCAAAGCGAAGTCCCTAGTTATGCTTGTTAGTACTATAGTTGGTATTTAGGGACCTTTGCATATTACAGCTTTGCTCAATTCTTCACTATTGTACAACAGAAACCACAGCTAGGCATACACTAAATGCTGTGTGTTCAGCCTTTGCAGAAATACAGGGCAAGTTCATAATTTTATATGATTAGAACAACATTAAGGAAAAAACCCTGCAACTTGAGAAACAGACAAGATGCCAGGCTTGCTCTAGATGCATACACAGACTAACAAAGGGTCACAGCACCCAGGATGATACCTGGCCTCTTTGGGGACAAGTTCTGCAGTGATACTGGCCTGTATCTATATGCATTTTAAAGTTTAGTACAGGAAACTAAAAAAAGGCTGGATTTGATCCAACATAATCTATTTAAGCAAGATGACCTTAGTATCTGGCATGTTCCATTGTTTAAAGCACAGCTAAGGAAGAACATCTGGGACAACTTTGTACCAAGCAGATTAAGTTCACTCTAAGTCTAACTCTTGCATTTCTTCCCTTTTTTTAAAATTTGTATAATTATGTAAGCATCACCAGTTGAGGAAACTAATGTATCCTCACACTTTATGTGGAAACAAAAAAAAACAACTTAAAATTAGTAGTTCAATGGTTATCAGTATATGTATTGCAGTTATTCACATTTTTTGCCAAGTAAAAATCCTCAAAGTTAGTAACTGTGACATATTTGAGAACACTACTTATTTCATTACTAAGTTTTAACTTGGAAGCAAAGCCTCCAACTGAAAAAAGGGAGCTAAATAAGACTAATTATCAATAAAGTGCTATCATGGGCTTCTGCTCTTCAGAATTCCCCTTTCAGTGATCAATGTGCATGGCATTACTATTTCCTAAATTATTTTCCATAGCCAAACATCAGGACAAGCCCAGTTTGGAAACTACTTTCCTATACTCAAGCATAGAATAGGATCCATGAGTCACTGGCGGCTCTCACCAGAGGCAAGTTCTGCAGCAGACCTGCAAAAACACACTTAAGACCAACTGCTCACTGGTACGTGGGCTTACTGACCACTTCTTCACAAAGCTTTAAGATCCCATTTTTGAAGTTTCAAATAACTGCTCCAAAGTCAAATTAGTTTCTCCAATGGGCAAGCATATTGCATCTTAAATGGCTGCACATTCTCAGAGAACAGCAAATGAAAATGGAATACGTCTACTCAAGTGTATAAAAAATGTCCTTGCTTGAATGGTAGAAAGCTATTTGTTCTATACCTGACTAGCAGAACACGCCAAAGGAAATAAAAAAATCAAGTTTAGCAATCCACTTCCACACCTATGTCGCAATATTCAGTGTCTTATCAACAGACTCGTTACCACAGTGCAAATAACTCCCATTCAAACTGCCAACCAAGTATGTCGGCAGAGAAAAACTATTATAACTGAGAACATCTTAACTCCAGGAAGTATGCTTTAAGTCTGTAATGAATAGTCAACAGTGCCTCCCAACTAAGTTCCAAACCATCATGTTTGTTCATTTATTTCATACTTCTAAGAAGTGAAGAATGAATAAGCTATGAGGCAAGTTTTCCTTAGCAGATAAAACCATGCTTTTGAACGCAAATTACTGGCCTCTTCTGAGCTTTTACCTTCAGGGGCAAAACTTCTTCACAGGAGTCAAGCCTATCAAACACAGTATTGCTGTTTCAGGCCAACTGGGAAGGTGCTAACAGCAATTTGAATAGATAAAGAACTACATCAAGAACTTGTTCCTATCAGCAATTAACAGCCTTCACAAGCATACCATCCCACCACCCAGTAACAGTACCTCGCCAAGGCACCCAGACAGCATTGGGAAGGAAAGTTGTTTTGCAGTAGGGCAGGAATTCTTCAGAAATAAATTATACGAAATTTCTAAAACCAGCATAAGCTGTATAGATACTCTTACACAGCTTTTCATTAAAACGGAACAGTTGACGAGTCTGTAGTACCAGAAGTAAAAAGCACTTTAATCTTTACTGTAAGACCTTGTTTTAACATCAAGCACTCAACTGCAGAGCAACCTTTAATCCCCTCACCTGTTACCTACTAAGTATTTTTAGGAGCCACAGATATATCAGTTACCTCATTAGCAGGCTCCAATTAAGTAGGCACATTCCTACCAATACCATGATCCAGACAGTCAAACTTAACGCAATGTCTAAACTGCCTATGCAGATGAGATGTCAGAGGAGATGTAACCGAGACACACAAAAGCTGGCTAAGTATCAGTGTCAGCAGAGTTGCTACACTGGTTTCAAGCGTCCCGAAAGAGGCAGACAGAGGACAGATGACAAGCCACAAGCTCTTCAAAGCACCTACTCCTGCATTAAAACTCATGTATTTCTCTGAAGAAAACAGTGTATTAATTATTTCCTGTTGGAACTATAACTTCGTTTATAAAGTGCTGTTTAAGATAGATTACCTTGACCACATTCACAGCCTGAGTTGAGGCTCAAGGCACTGGCACCCTGATAATTTTACTTCAGCAGTATCTGTGAGGTGCACTAAAATGGCACACCCTTTATACACTCTGCACAAAGATACACTGAGAGACTGTCCACATCTCTCTTATCTTAAAACTTAAGAAACTCTCCAGGGACATCCATTTAATTTGGAAGTAAAGACAGACACCTGAATGGAAAACTGCATGCACATCACAAGTGATTCTACGCAGTACTCCTCACAAAATGCTTTTTACCTAGGAGGTTGGAAGTCAGCTACTTAGAGCACCATTTCCAAATGAAACCAAGCATATTTTAGCAACAGCACAAAGATAGCCACAGACAGTGCTTTGAAGGCTGCATATTTCTCCTGTTGCAAGCCTTACATCATTATTACAGTTACAGCAGTGTACATGGAATGGGGACTCCACACTTTACATCCAAAGATATTCACTCTAAGTCCCTCATATCAAAGCACAAAACATACCTGACACCAGAGGTGTTTAAGAAGCATGAGCCCCAGCAGGAACAGTAAGAATTACAAGCAACATTCAAGGCTAATTTGAGCTTAACCCTCTTCAGAAGGAAGATACTGCAAGGCAGCAAGTATGTACGATAAACCCTAAATCTTCTTGTTCTCCTGGATGCATAAACAGCCATTAATCAGGGAAGTCCCTTGGGAAACACAACACCAGCTACGTATTTTAATAGAATGCTCTAGAGTTTCACTAAAGGGCCAGATCTTTGGCAGAAAGTGACTAACCAAATTCTTTAGCAGTTTCAGTGGTAAGGTAGGAAAACACATGACAAGTCTTCACTTCCTGCAAACAGTATCAGAATCAGCAGCAGTGAGTATAAAAGGGGTAAGTACCTCTGTGTCAAGCCTTTCTTTAGTTACAGTTGTGAGTTACAAGCAAACATGTTCTACCTCATTTTGAACCTGAATGCTAAAATCTAGTTGATTAACATCAATTTTGATGAGAGGAAGACTGCATTCTTGTGTAAAGTTGTCTAGATAACCTTACATCACCCATAAAAAAGCTCAGCAAGTACACAGTGGTAGAGGCCCTTATCTTGGCACAACCCTGCCTTCTTTTCAGACACCACAGAGTTTTGTTCCAAGTACTGCAAGAGTGAGAGTAGAACAAGGCTCATGGCCCAGCCTCCTTGAACCTTCGCTGTTCGAGGAAACAGGCAGATAACTCAGCTGTGGTCCTCAGGACTGGGGGAAGGAGCAGAGGTGCAGCGGCACTGCGGCAGTGAGCTGACTCAGGCTATAGGGTGCAGTACAAAGCAAGTATTTACAGGAATTAGATGCTTGACTGTATGACTGTTTGGAAGCTTTCTTGTAGCATTGGATCAGAATGTGGTATCAAGTGTCACTCCATACTGCTCACTGCTGCAAGTTTGCTCCAGCTTGTGTGTTCAAATGATACAGACAAATAGGAAGCAGATTAAAAAGACAAATAATTTCAGAATATTCTTCAGGTTGAACACTTGAGATATGGGTTTGTAACACTTGCATCATTAACTTATGGTTTCAAACTTCTGTACATTCAAGATTACAATAACCCTTGAGATGTAAAATGCCTAGTTGCACATCTGAAGGAATAAACAGCTTATTTTAATGTGGGAATAGTGAATGCACTACACAGTCACCATGGAAATGCAGGGCTTGCAGTAAGTTCATCATGTTTTCAGCAAACCCTCCAGTTTTTATACATCATTTAAGGCTATTTTTAAAAAACATGCTTTACAAAGCATAGTGAGAACAAGCACTAAAATTAAAGCAAATTATTTTGAGACCACAAAACGTTAACTTCATTGCACTGCTGAATATAGGCAGGGTAGGCATGTTTAGATGCTTGCCACTATATCAACCGCAAGACTGTTTTGCAGAACTCATTAGCAAATGAATGAAAACACCCCAAAACTTCACAGCAAAATACTTTTAGTTGGGACCTTTACTGAATGTATTAAAGCAACAGTCACATGTCTTCCAAAATACATTACACCTAATCCAAGCTTTTATTCAGAAAGTAGGCTTGTACATAGGAGGTAAAAAAAATCTTAATTCCATCAGTTCAAGAACTTTTTTTTTGCTGATGATATCCTGCAAAGACTTTAAAATATCTAATCCCCAACAAGCACATGCAACATGGAAATTTTCAGCTTTGAACACTAGCTTAGTCATTCAGTAGATGAATGGATCACATTTCACTACTAAGCAGGTATTACAGTACAAAAGGCAAGCTCAACTGGTTTGCAACTTGATTCTAATTTAGCTATTGTTCTACAGTTTCAGCTTTGATTTCAAGTTCTGTTCAACATGAACTAGCTTATTCAATCACCTCTATAGAATTAGCATAGTCAGAGATACTGTACTGAGGATTTTTTCATTTGGATCTATCAGCTGTAATAGGTAATTTAATTACAACAGTTTGCCGAAAGTGAACGTTTGTAAAACTTCAGTTTACGCTAAAAACACAGTATCACTGATAATTACTGCTGGACACAGGTTAAGAGCAATTTTCAGACATGTCACACCTTCCAACCAAAAAAAATACACAACTTCAATTAACGCCTTGCATTAAGAGCCAATTAACACAAATATCTTCAAAGCTTGTTCACAGCTCTGAAACTGTGCTAAATACCCCATGTTCAACAGTTAACAGTTTGTATCTACTCTATTAAAACTTTACAGCAATAACTAAACCACACAAAGGAACTGTCCCAGTACCTACATGGCAATTACATTAAATGCTCTTGAGCAGTCTAAAAGTTAAGTTTGCAGTTTTGCAAACACGGGTTGGAGCTGACAAATGGAACACCAGAGAACACGAATGTCTCAGTGAGGAAAGCATTTGCAGAATGCCATCTCTAAACTTCATCTGCATATCCCAACACCAGCACAGTAACAAAATCAAATGAGTACTTTTGGAACCTTTCACATTTAAAGTCAAACACTACAGGAATCCTCAAGGGCCTGTGCAGCTCAGATCATCTGCAAGTATTTCAGCTAGGATTTTCCACAGCCTTCCAGGATCGCCTGCCCATTAACTACGCTGGTGGTTATCCTGTATCTGCTACATCACTAAGCCTCGAAGAACTGTATTAACCACATTTGATGATTTTTATGTTGAGCACATTATTCAAAAGGTCTAAAGAGCTTCACAAGTCAAATTTATGTGAGCAAACTACCTCCTTACACCAGCAGGTCAGAGGTAAATGTATTCTGCAGTGCTTCTGGTATGGCAGAAATGAAGCTTCCACTACCCATGAGTACACACACATGCACACGGCAGCACAAGCTTGTCACTATTTTAGGACAAGGCAGCTACCTGTCCACTGGCAATTCAAGATCTTTGAACAGCTAACTCTACTGATATACATACGCAGGAAATTTGCGATGTTACCATCATTAACATAGTCCAAAACATTAAATAGACCGTGACAAACTCTCTTTCAAGCTCCCTGAACCAAAGACCACTGGTTAACGGCGATGTGCACAAGCAGGTACAAACACACTTGAGGCCACTAGATCCTCTGTCTACCACCCAAACCTTGAACACTTGACCATACTGAAAGTAAACTACAGATGTATGTATAACCTTCAGATCTGCCCCGTTTGCTTAGGACAAGCCTGCTTTTTCCAACTACGTCAGCTGATAGCATCTACATACCATTCTTGTCGTCCCTGCAACCTCACGCATAGCTCTGCAGATCCTGCTTTGCACTTCAAGCTTGCAGCTACCATTTTCTGACACTTCTAGAACACAATTTCCCGTAGCTGTAGAGTTGGACCCCCCACCCCCCAGGTCATAAGTCTCGGTCTATTCCACAGAACCACTGAATGGCCTGGGCTGGAAGGGAGCTTTAAGATCACCTCGCTGCAGCCTTCGCAGAGTGTTGCCGTATAGAATAGAGCTGTGGCAGTGCCCGGCAGGGCTCGCTGCCCGCGGGGGTGCCGGCGGTGGCCGCGGGCTAACAAAGGCGGCGCGGGCAGTGCCGGGCGGCGGGAGCGGGTCCCGGACACGTGCGCCGACAGCACAGCAGCGCGGCCCTTCCCTGTGGTTCCCCGAGGATCCCTGTGGTTCCCCGTGGCCCGGGCGGCGGGACCGCACCGCATCGCACCGCGGGTGCCGCTCCCCTTGGCCCCGGCCCCTCGGCCCCGGGCGGGCAGGCGGGGACAGCGCCGGGAGCGCGGCCAGGGCGCTCACGTGTGAGCCGGGGCTGCGCTGCTGCCGCA
>WBMV01001456.1:739769-769302 GCA_013396655.1 Campylorhamphus procurvoides
GGAGCGGGGCTGAGCGCGGCCGGGGGGCGGTGGGGCAGCATCCCCCAAACCATCCATTGGGCGGTGGGGCGGCATCCCCCAAACCATCCATTGGGCGGTGGGGCAGCATCCCCCAAACCATCCGTCGGGGCGTGGGGCAGCATCCCCCAAACCATCCGACGCGTAGCAAGGAGAGCCTCAGCATCCCGGCTGTTCCCGGGAGCTCCTTCTCTCCGTGCGGCGCTTCAGTGGCTCGGGGAGGGGAGCTGTGCGGAGCGCCCGGCGCGGTTCCCGCTCCGCTGTCCCCTTCCAGCAGCCCCGAGGGGACCCCGGCAGCCGGGACTGTGTCCCCGCACACGCAGCCGGGAGGGGCTGCCACGCGTGTGTCCCTGCACACACAGCCAGGCACCGAGAGGGCATGTGCTGCTCTGGGGCGCCTCTGTGTCCCTGCCCCAGGGCTTCAGTACCTGCTCCTTCCCCCCCGCCCCCTCCAATATTTAGAAGAAACTAGACGGGTTGATGGTCGCTTAAAGCATTTTTTAAGCGATATTACAATAACACGTTCTAAATCCAGTGTTGCAGTACTTCGCAGTCCGAGGAAACCCTCCCTAGCGACCAAATGAAGAAGAGAAAATGCCGCCCGCCCCGCTGAGCCTGCGGTGGTTACGCTGCATGGGACAGGCAGCAGCAGATGGCTGAGGACAGATGAATGAGTCCCTACTAGGAGACAGTGCGATACTATCGGACAGCATAATAGGCAGTGGGCTCCGTCCACCAGCGAAGGAGTGACTCACTGAGCCAGTGAGTCATTCCCGAGGCAGCTGGATGTGAATCATGCCCTAGGTGCCTTAGTCGCCGCTGTGTGCACCCATAGCACAGCCTTAATAGCTGGCAGAGAACCATGTTCTCTAGGGCTCGGGCTTCGCTGTTTTTTATTAACTTTGTGCGAGTTGTGACTACCCTAAAAGAAAAAAAAAAGGCGTTTCTTTCTCAGCCGTTTGTTTCTGTCTCTGTGCTGCTTCCTTCGTTGTGCAGGCACAACCACTGGCATGGCTGTGTAGTGGACTGCATCAGGTTTAATGGTAACGATTTAGTTTTAATGATGGTTAATAGTTTTTAATTGTGATCAGCTTTAATGTGCATCAGTTTCCCAAGCCAGTTCACGTCCCAGCTACATAAGTGCTTGTGTTGATATAAATAAGAGGCTGTGCTTGAGCATGCACATGAAACAGATAGGGAGTGCAGGACCACTAGTTTCAGTAGGCATGATGGATTAAATCTGTTTAAAGTGCTTAGAAACTACAGCTGAGAGTTTGTGGATTTTGTCCAGACACATTCCCCATTGATTTTTAATATCAGTCCACTCATCCTTGGTTTTAGATGTGCAATACTAGTTCCTAGTCCTGTCTTCTGTTGATTAAATGCGGGTCTCCGTTTCTCAGTTAGGTGTTAGATCCTGCTTTCTGTTACAAGTGATCTGTGTGACATTGCTCCAGGCAGGCCTGTCTTTTCCTTGTCTTGGATCCTGTCTTGTCCGGGGTCTCTGACTTCCTGATCTTGCCTATGATGTGGTCTCACCGCGTGTCTTGGACCACGTGCTCACGGACTTCAGCACTTCCTCAAGTGTGCCTGTGCTCTTGTCTGCCCCCTTCAACTCGTGCTTGCTCTGACATTTCCAGTTCAGGACGGTGGTGTCACCTCACCTGCTACCAGACACGAGTCAGGGTGGGGCCCACCGTGTCCCTTGGTTTCAAGGCACACCAATTGCCCATAAGAATGTTTCTAAGGCATTTCAGAGGAGGACAAGATTAAAAAAATTAAGTAGATCCTGTCTTACTTCTAGGAAGCTTCTCAGTGTGAAGGATAACTTATGAAGCCTTGCGAAGTACTTGCTTGGAAGTTTAACAAGGGACAATACAGGATCACCAGCTGACAGGAGGAGGGAAGTGATCTCAACGCTGAGTAAAATGGAACAGTGAGAGAATTTGAAAACAAAGACAAGTACTTTGTCTGATGTGTTAGAGAAGTAGCAGGGTGATGATGCATATTTGAAGCCTGCAAGCATAGGTATGATCACCTAAAAAGAGATTTGTATTAACGCTGAGGGCTGCAGGCCTTCCTTCACAGGAGGCTGGATTGCTGACAGATACACACAAAACAGGTAGGGGAGGGAAAAGAGGGAAACACTGAAAGCTCTTTTTTGAACTTGACTGACAACTACACAATAACAAAGTATTGTCTGAGAGACAGGCTGAGGTTTCAGGAAGGACAGAAGGAGATTGTTGTGGATTAGAGGGAGGTTCTGTGAGTCATCGTTTTAAAAAATGGTTGCTGAATCCATGTTTACAACTGAGATTACCCAGAGATAAAGGGCAGGACAGGAGCTGAAGGACCAGCAGGTTTGAAAATGTCCATTCAAAAGGAATGCACTAATTTAACTAGAGCCATTTCGATGCTGATTTAATAACACTAATTAGGCATTTGAATCTAGAGGAAGGATGGCTTGGGAAGACAGGAAGGCTCAGATATCATCATATGATTGTGAGACACAGGGCCAAATGTTATTTATGATCTGGTTCCTTTGTAGTAATCTGCTGGCACAACAGGCTGTAGCTGGCCAGATATATTCCCCTGTGTGCAGGAAGAAATTCAGTATAGTAAAAAACCTGTTTTAACAATATCAACTCCATTTTGCCTTTTTTTTTTTCTTTTTAATGTTATGTGTGTCTGTCAAAGTGTTCAGAGTTTCTGCATGCCAAAACAGAGCTTTGGGGCAGTCAGAAATGGGATACAAGCCTGTGTGGTGCCAAAGCTGTGTCCCCTTTTCATTGCTTGTCCAGCTGCAGAGCACAGAGCTCACAGACTTAATGTGAAGCAATCTTCGCTCTTACCCATTTTCTTGAATAGTGCAAGCTTGGTGTCAACAAATAATCAAATCCAGAAAGCAAGATGAGAAAGTATGAATGTTTTATTGTACAGAAAGGACAATGATGAATTCTGTATTCTTATCCAGTCTTTTTACAGGGGTTTCCTCACTTTGAAGCTATTTTGAGCAGCTGGAATGATCCATAGGGGGCTGTGGCAGCAAAGTAATTTAGAGCAGCCAACTCACATGAGAGGCATTGCCAAGAAAAATGAAGATTCAAATACAGAATTAAAGCCACCTTTACCAGCCCTCCACCCACCAGGCAGTAACAGGTCGTGCCTGCTCTTTGTGAAGGAGAACATTCCTTGTTAATATTTATGTAAAGGTTATATTATCACTAACTCTGTGCAACTCCAGGATGTGATTGTGAGAAGCAAAAACTCCAGCGTGCTGCTGCCTTCCCCAATTGTTTTGATGGTTGTTACAAAAAGAACAGAAACACGAGTTGCTACTGAACTGTGTAGGCACAGAGAATGCTTGACTTTCCAGGCATTTTTTCCCCTTCTCTTAGAAACAAAAGCACTAATCTCGACTGCTGCCAACCCGGCCATGCTCCTCCATTCCCATTTTGGTTTACTTGCCCCATTTCTCAGGTTTCTGCTCATGGAGAGGACAGCAACTGCAGCCAACTTCACCGTTCAGAGAGTCAAAAGTCACAGAACAGAATTTCTCTGCAAATCTGGGCTGTTCTGCCACATGATAGAAATGCTAAATTGTGTCACAGTAACAAGCAGAACGGATCTTTCAGTAACTGGAGCTATTTTTGTGTGCTAAATAATGTTTTCAAGCACCTCGTATTGTTGTTTCCTACAGAATAAATTAATTTATTGCCCATGAGCAGGAAATACCCTTCTGAATTAAATGAGGAAAGTAAATACGAAGAATTGTCATGTAAACATAATTTTCAGGGTGCCATTATGGTTTCCTCTGCAGTTAGTTCAGATTTGGCTGATAACTGTAAGTGTAGTACTGCCATGGAATTTATCTCCTGACAAATGATACTTGCTGGCAAAAAAAACCCCAAAAACCAAAAAAAACAAGAAAGGAAGGTCTGACAATTAAGTAAGTCTTAAGTAAAATTCTCTGTGTGTGAAATTGTAAAGTGTAAGTAGCATACCTTTAATACTTGGACAGTGTATGTCTTTTAAACACACAAAATTACTGAAATTTCTCAAAGATTAGTTTACAAATCCAGCAGCAAATATTTGGCAAGTGGACTAATCACTCAATTACATTTGGAAAATGTGAATCAAATAAAAAAGCTGGCCGAAACTGTACTTGCTGCTAGTTTATGCGTGTTTTGCAGGCCTGGATGTCACAGTGATGGGCTTTAAAAACTCCATTGCTGGAGTAAAGCACCTTTTTGGTGAGAGGTGTGAAGCTTGCTCCTCTCCATTCACCTGGCAGTAGACCCTTGAGCTCATGTGCTAGTTTCCTTCAGGACTGGTGTGGAGAAGAGGTGCGGTCTTGTATTAATTTTCTTGAGTTCTGTTCTGTCTTTGGGCTGTATTATGCTTTGCCACACACTCTGCCATTATCTAAAATATCTTTGCTCCCATGGTCAGTCATTGCACTCATGAGAAACTGAGACAAAGTATTAATTTCAAAGCAATGGCGAAATGCAATTTATATTTTGCCAAGATTATCATCCATTTGTCTTCATTTTGTATTCCATAGCACTACAGTCCTTTATTGTCTTTTGTTTATGGGAATGAAGAGTCTTTTTTGTTGTTTGCTTTTCATATCTTTTTGGAAGTCTAATTCAGCTTGACTTTTGGCAATTCCTGCTTTTCCCTTCCTTTTCTTTATCCCTCAGATAAAATTTTCTTTGTGCTAATCCTTTTTGCCATTTTGCAAATGTTTTGGGTTTTGTTTGTGGTTATTTATCCAACTAGCTCTCTTCAGCAGAACTTTTTTTGCTTTCTGGAGACACAAAGTCCATATAATTTTATCCTTTCACTTAAGATAATTACATTATCCTCAATATGTGAATTCCTCAGTCTCTGACTTCACAAGTAAGCTCTCTTGTTTATCCAAGCTTGTCCTTTTGAAATTGAGGATATTGTTTGCTTCTGGAGAAGAAACTTTTACTGTCTTTCCCCAAATCAATTTTTAACTAATGAAATTGTTGTATATCTGTCAAAGCTCTCCTATGTTATTAGTGTCAATTCCTTGTTGTTAGACAATGACTGTCATGCCCATATACTTTTTCATATGCACTTGATTAATGAGCATAATGCACTGAATGCAATAATGAATTTAATTAATAATTACAACATAAATGTTTTGTCTTTATGAAGATTATTTATAAATACCTTTAGCTCAGTTGTATTTACCTTTAATATTTATATGTACCTAATTTACTAAATATAGCATTCAGCCATTATCTAAACTAGTTACTGTTGATCTTTGAAGAGGAACTAGAGAAAGAGAATTGGGTAATCCTGCTTTTTCTAATTGGTGTGATTTTTCAGTGTTCTAAAAACTGGTGTCAATCCCTACATTTGGATAATTAAAAAGTACATGGAAACTGCTCCTTGAGATGTTTTGTAGTTGTGTTCCTGAAAAGGAAAGGACTCACTTAAACTTCCCTTATTCCTCACTATGGCAGTAGTTGTATCTTTGTATCAATGTTGATTTACAGTCACCAATACAAAGCAAGAAAACCATTTCTGATCCTAAAAGTCTCCAAGACTGCCCTACTAAACAGGACAAATGAACAGCTTTCCCAATCTTTCTGTGGCACTTGAAAACAAAGCTGTCAGTCAATAGAAATCTTACATATTTAACCAAAACTCATATTTTCTCCCCTTCCACAGTCTCCGAAAGCCCCATGTCATATTGGTCATTTTAGTCCAGCCTAAAGGAAGTCAGTATGCAAAAAAAGCCCTTGCTCCTGGAAACATTTACATGTTCAACATGTAAACTAAATTAGAAGAGAAGTACACAAATCTATGAAACAATTAATGTACAGCACTATTAGCAGGTGTGAGAGAATGAGAGAGGCAGACTCTTCTTAGCTCATTTGAAAGGAAGGAAAGATAATTCGCAGTATTATTTATTGTCATCTGTCACCAGGATACAGGACAATCAGAAGTGACCTTCAGAAAGGGGTTCCAGGGAGGAAAATGAACTGTACCCTTTCTGGTTATCTATGACTTTTTTTGCCAGACCAAAATTTTATTCTGCTTGTTTTGACAATAGGGATTAAGGTTGTCATGTGCTTTACCTTCTCCCCTCCACCTCCTCATGGTGAGAGACGAAGAGAAACATCAGAAAAAATTACACGTATTAGTTATATTAATTCATGCACTGTAGTTAACTACTGAATGAATACGTGATCTTTATTAAAAGTTTGTGTCTTGTTTCCTTGGTGTAGATTGTGAACAGTTCTTATCTGAGATCTTTCCATTATCTTCTGGTAAGCAGCTAACATAAGAAAAGTGCCATAATCAAATGGAAAACATAATTTATTAAAAAAAAATGGCTAAAGGTTAAGGAAGAGACAAAGCTCTATCTTTTCAAAGACCCAAACTGGGTTGTGTAGAAAACTTTCTTTGAAGGAACCAGCATGAGAAGGATGGGATGTCAACCACGTGGACTAGTTTTGTTTACATGGAGTAAACAAAGATGCATCCCTTTTTTTATGACCCCCTATACAAGGCCTGTGGTCAAAGCTAAAAGGATTCTCGGGCAGACAACACTGAAACTCATGTTCCTCTCAAGAGTTCGTAGGTATATCCAAAGCTCAGTTTAAAATTATGCTATTTTTGCTTTCCTTTAATCTGTCTTAGAGTGAAGCATGTTCATTCCTTATTTCCTTGACTGAGGAAGGCCAGGGCTGTCTCTTAATGCTGGTCGCTTCGGCAAAGACATCTGATTGTGACTGATTTATAATCAGCCTTCCGCAGGGAAAGTTTCATCATACTTATCAGGAAAGTAATGAAAAATATATTTATATATCTTGTAATTGCTTACATTGTTTGTAATTGCTCATTTGTATAAAGAAGGGATTTACATTGGTTATATTATTATAAATTTTAATAAACCCAAGCATAAAAAATCACCAGTTAGGTCTTAAATTAATGAGATTTATTAAAAAATAATGAGATTTCAGGCATTAATACATTGAGATTTGTCCTCTGGGGTATTTGTCAATCGGTACATTCAAAATTTCAAAACTCTGAAAATGAAGTGAAAAGAAAACACAAGGCTATGACATGAATAGAAATACAAATCTTAAATTGAGTCACTGAGCTATATTGATATGATAAAAGCAAAATGGCTCTTTATATGGATTTAGACACACTGCTATATTTCATCCAGAGCAAGCAAAAAGCTTTCTTGTAACAAAGAGAAGTGGGTACCAGATTTCATGTATAATTAGCTGGTTTACAATTGAAATAATTAATTCTGCTCTATGTGACAGCATCATTTAAGTCTCTCTGTAGTAGTGTTCCCTCTAGACAATGCTAGAGTTAAGCTGGTGTCAGCATTTCAAAACTAAAACCTTTAAACAAAGGTCGTGACTCACTTCTGAAAATTGTTTTAAGATAAATTGTTACAGAGAGCATATTTTTGGATGGTATAAAAAAGTGATCTGGCTGTTTTGGAGACTGGAAGACAAAGCTTTTACACAGAGTTGTGCATAAGTGGAGCCGATCATAACATCCAAGAAGTTGCTGGCAAAAAAATATCAGTTTCTCATGAAAGCAGTCTGTTTTCTTTTTTTTTTTCTATGGATCTGTAGTCCTTGATTAGACCAGAGGCCACTTTGTGCCCTTACTTTTCATAAATATTTCTTCAGTATTTTAATACTACCCCTCCCTCTCTGTTTTCAAATTACTAAATAAGGTCTAAATTGCCCAACTGTCTTTGATTGCAGCTTTGAATTTGTGCCCCAGCTAGACCAGCTGTGGTGGAAGACATGCACTGAGCTTTCAGACACTGTCATTTGGCCAACAGAGTATATCTTACTAAATTTCATTCTGTGTGCAGTTATAGAATATATGCTGCCGGGTTATGAAAAGACACATCTTTAACAATACCACCAATTTAATTATAATAATTTGTTTGGAGTTTTTTTTACACTTAGTATTTGCAACATATAACACAGAATCATAGGACCATAGAATTAAGGAAGGGACCTTAAAGATCATCTAGTTCCAAAGTCTACCGTGTACACCTCCCACTGGACCACGTTGCTCAAAGCCCCATCCAGCCTGGCCTTGATTATTTCCAGGGATGGGGCATCCACTTCTCTGAGCAACCTGTTCCATTTCCTCACCACCCTCACAGCAAAGAACTTCTTCCTGATATCGAGCCACTTTCAGTTTAAAGCCATTCCCCCTTGTCCTGTCACTATGAGACTTTTTAAGAAGTCCCTCTTCAGCTCTCTTGTAGGCCCCCTCTAGGTACTGGAAGGTGTCCCCTGAGTCTTTTCTTCTCCAAACTGAACAAACCCAACTCTCTCAGCCTGTCTTCCTAGGCGAGGTGCCCTCTCTGGACTTGCTGGACAGCCTATGTTGGGGCCCCCAGCACTGGGTGCAGTACTCCATGTAGGGTCTCACGAGAGCAGGGTAGAGGTGCAGAATCCCCTCCCTTGATCTGCTGGTCACGCTGCTTTTGATGCAGCCCAGGACATGGTTGGCTTTCTGGGCTGTGAGCACACATTGCTGGATCATGTTGAGCTTCTCATCCACCAACACATTGAAGTTCTTCTCCTCAGGGCTGCTCTCAATCCATTGTCTGTGCAGCCTCTGTTTGTGTTTGGGATTGACCTGCCCCAGGTGCAGGATTTTGCAATTGACCTTTTTAAACTTTATGAGGTTCTGACAGTCCCACCTCTCCAGCCTGTCAAGGTCCCTCTGGATGGCATCCCTTCCCTCCAGCATGTTGACAGCACCACACAGCTTGGTGTCATCAGCAAACTTGCTGAGAGCACACTCAATCCCTCTGTCCAGGTCACTGACAAAGATGTTAAACAGCACCAGGCCCAGTACTGAGCCCTGAGGACACCACCTGTCACGGGTCTCCACTTGGAGCCATTGACTGCAACTCTTTGAGTGTGGCTGTCCAGCTGATTCCTTATCCACTGAGTCATCCATCAGTCAAATCCATGTCTCTCAGTTTATAGGCAAGGATGTCATGTGGGACAGTGTCAAAACATAACCTGATTGTGCAAATAAGAAAAGTATTTTTTCCTTCTCCTACCTATCTCTTTCCTAACTCTCTTTCCTTTCTCCTGCCTATCTTCTCCTACCATCTCTGGTTTCTCCAACTTGTATTTCGGCAAGGGGTTCAAGGCTTTTCTTAAGAACTCTGTATACTTTATATCCAAATTGTGACATACATAAACAGTGGTAGGAGATAGTACCGATTTTCTTGATTCATAGTCACCTGACACTGTTGGGGTATAAGAGGTTAATAACTTCAAAATAGTTCTTCAAATTGTAAAGCATCATACATTCAAATACATATACATCAGATTTCTGTGACTGAGAGCAAGGCAATAATTCAGACATTCTCTTCAATCTCTGGTTTTACAAGGGAAATTGCAAGACTTAGACAGGTAATCTAAGTATTTATCTTTCTCTGTTTTATCCATGTCTGTTTATATCAGGAAAATAAGGTAATTCTTCATGCTAACACTATGTCATTTGATAGGACTATTAGAGTGATGATTTTTTTCTGTTTGCATAGTTTACATTTTCTAGCCTAGACAGGATGCTAAACTTTCCATATTGGATTTTACACAGGAAACTAGAAAATGTTATTTATATAGAGCATCAGTGAGTTCTGTCCAGGTTTTGCCTATTTCCTCTGCCTCAGGTAACCAGATCCAGATTTCTGCATGTTTCCCTGTTAGTGGATTCTCACCTGTGTCTGTGTCTATTTCCTTTGTGAGCAGTTTTAAGTCTGTGGCCAAAAGATTTGTGAAAAGGCTGATCAGTATTTTCCTTTGGTCAAATGACTTTCAAGTACTTTCTTGGCTTTCAAAAAAGCCATTTGAGCTCTTTGAGAGATGTCATATGTTTCATTTTTGCTTTGAAATGTCTGAAGCAATTGTAGACACCACCAGAAAAATTAATCTCATTTAACTTTTACGTATGCAATGCAGATGCTGATAACTAAGAGGTGTCACCCAGGGCTTCCCTTGGTGGTCAGTGTAGAAGAACAGGTAGGTTTAGGGCGTGAATCACCCACCTTATTTTAGACAAGGATTCATTAAATCTTCTGGGTACACCAAAGGATCTACTTGTTCTACTGGAAGAGGAAGTATGGCAGTGAAACTAGATGTCCAGTGTGGGAAAAGTGAGCAGAGAACTGAACTGCCTATGCAGCAATAGCAACAGTTTTGCAATGATTCATGTTAATAATATAATTTATGTAAACTGCTAAGAATTTTGCACGTAGGCTGCATGAAAATGGCTGCATAAAAGCATGCGTTTCTGTTTCTGGGATTGAAAGACTTTTGCATCTCTACTGGAGAGAAAATATTAATAAGTGTCTTTGAAAATTTTTAAAGAATGGTAAGAAAGACCCTGCTGAACGTTGGCCTGAGAGCATTTGTCCTCGATCTTTACAGCATCAGCACTGAAATTTGCATTATCTAATTACAGATGTCTGCAGTACTGATGTCTGCATCTGAGCTAGTTTTCTAGACTTGGAGTCAAAGCAGAGCTGATAACTGGAACCCCCAAGGTTTATAGATGTGACTCCATGAGAAAGAACGCCGTCAGCCTGCAAGAGCTGACTCTGCAACAGCAGAGTACACTCATGCAGAGCTGCTCAGCCCGACACAACCCAGCTTCACCAAGTGTGATTGTACTGGGTGGAGCCACCCCAAAATGTGATGTCACCCTGTGCTAACTTGCACCGCACTCCTCTGTGCAGAATTTTTCCAGTGCCAAGACATTGGAATCAGTTTTGCACAATTCTCCATTGCATAGTGTTTTCTAAAACACGTTTTTTTATTTTATTTTTCTATTTGGCAAAAGTCTGAGCTTTGCAACTTTCCACCATCAGCACAAGATCTGTAAAAGGTAATGGTACCTTGCATTTCTGGTTTGCGTATCTTTCATAAATGTGGAACTTAAGCAAGCCCTTCTAGAATTGTGACTTGTGATAGGACAAGAATGATTTCATTTTGGGGAGCAGGAAAAATAACTTCACACTATGGAATAACGTTTCTATGCCTAAAAAATTAACGCACCAGGAGGTGAAATTGTGTTGCAGATTTTGTGTGACTACCATTAGATGAAGAAATTCAGAGGGAAGAAAGCCACATAAATGAAATTGCATACTGAAGAGGTGCTGGCCCTGGCCTTCATCAAAGAGAAAGCAAAGTGAGAGCCACTCTGATGACAGATAAGCAAACAGCATTCATGCTCTAAAAGTTAGTTAGCAACACTAGCCTGCTTACCAGACAGTGGGCAATCAATTGGGCTGGAAAATCCACAGTGAAAACAGCTGTGGTGCAGGTCTGCAAGATCATCAAGCATCTCCTACTTTCTGGAGATTATGAATCAGGGTGGTGCCCGGGGAACAGAGGAATCTGAAGCGGGGGATGATGAGGTTGTGGTAGGGAAATAGGTTGGACACATCCTGAGTCTGCATCCTCTGAATACAAATGGGCATATTTGTCCATGATGTAAACCTTGGCTGCTCAAGAAAGATATGCAGTACTCACAGGAAACTTTTTTCTTTGACTGTTTTTTACTGAGGTGTGGATAGATTTGCTTCCCAAATGCAGAAACCAAAAAGAAGAAATTCAACCTTTGTTTCAGCAAATGCAAGGTGAATTTGAATGATTTACTTAAAATTCAGAAGAAACACATCCTATTAAGCCTGGTCTGAGTGAAATAAGCATGCTGTTGTAACTGTTGCATACTAATAGTTCAGGTGTTGTGAGGCCTGCTCTGAGCAATAGGGAAAGCATGGCAGTAGATTGGTGGGTTGAGAAGGCAAACATCCTGTTAATTTCTATGGCACTGTTTGGTTAAGGGAACGGTGAGATCCCCGCAGAGTTGTGTTCTCAGGAGGGCTGTTTGCTGATAGTCAGTTTTCCCATTGTTGACCTTGGAAACAATAATCCGTTTCAAATTAACTACATTCATTACTGAATTCTCTTTGGTTTGAGGTCAGAGTCCAGAGGCTGGAGGAGGGTTTGGAAGTATCCAGGAGCACAAGAACACACCTTGGAAGCAAAAAGAATGTACAGCACCAATGCACGGTGCTTCTGGAGGGTCCTCCTCCTGCCACATACATGATTGCAATGCACACCCCTATGTACGGATCTGCAGAACAAAAGATCTTCAAAATACTCATGTGTATGCACTCCCTACATGGCCAGAACAATCTCCCCGAGGTTCCCACCCCTCTTTCCCTGCTCCCAGAAAGTCACCACTTCAGTCCACTCTCCTTTTGAGGACTGCCAGGGAGCACAGTGCCAGAGGGCAAGTGGCAGGATCCCCTTTGCCTGCACTCAGTTAGGAAGGACAAGCAAAGAGCAAGGCAGATGAGGCTGCTGAAGTGAGAGATGAGGTGCATGGCTCTCAGGGGCAGCTAGGAATGGGAAGGGAGCTGGGAGTTAGAACAGAGAGCCCGAAGGATGAGGGTGTTGTACAAGGACATGGTCCTTGTACACATTTGCTTGTGTTGCACAAGGAAATGTGGTCAAGCTTTAAATGCAAGTGTTTTTACAGAAATTTCTGCTATTCAGTCAGCATTGTCATTACAAAGCAAACCTACTCCTATGCTAAGGATACTGCTGAGATATGATTGCTGTTAGTACTAATATATGGTCACTCAGCACACAGGTAATATACTCTGAAATTTTCCATTCGCAGGGAGAAAAGCTGAATTTGTACTATAGACAATGTCACAGGAAGTTAATTTTGCAATTTAAATATCCTTATTAGAAGCAAATAAACAAAAAAAAATCCATGAGTGAGTATGTATGTAATCAGGAATTTCTCAAGACTTTTTTGCTTGTTAGATTAATGTGCTAAACCTGTTAATGTCCTGCGCAGGCAACTGTGTCTTTTCCCAGAGAGCCAGTATGGCTTCTGCACAAGTGGTTGAACTTGTGCTGCTTTCCCTGGCTGGGTAGTCAGGCTGGTAAGGAAGGTGGCAATAGCTGCTGTTCTCAGGGAGCACTGGGGATTACAGCTCTGCAGATTTCTCTGCATCTGAGAAATTCCAAAGAGGAATTTGAGCCTGAGGGAAGGCTTTTTCCCTTTGCTCCACGACTCCTTAACTTGTTGTCTAAAGAGCTGATTGATAACAGATGCACCTATCTGCCTTTCTGTTTTTACTGAAGCATGTTGCTTTTCTGCAACAGGATTTGTCCTGTGATCTCCCCAGGATATTTCTCCCTCTACTGTGCATATTCCTGATCAGCATTCTCTGTGGAATAAAAAAGCTTTGGAAGTATATTATCTCTTGTTTAACCTGTTTTTCCCCTTAATCTGCCTTAGTCCTTCAGCAGTTATGGAGGCTGCAGTTTTCTAGGACCTTCCATCAAAGAAGAGATTGTTAGATTTGCTTGGTAACAGGCAAAAGAAGGAATTTGGAAATTCCTGAGACTTCTTTCCCTACAGGAATTTCTGCCCCCTTCCAAACAGCTTGCTCTGGGCAAAGACATTGCTTTAGGGGCACTAAATTGCTGGGGATTGCCTGTGAGTCCTATGAAAGAGGGAATTGAGGTTGGGGATCTTAATGGGATCCCAGGACTGAAACAGTGTAGTCAGTGTCAAACTTAGTACAGGAAGCAGTGGTTATGACCACTGTAATGTCTTCAGCAGTGACAAAGGCCCAGGTACACACAGTTGCAGGTTCCCAACCATAGGTACTGGAATGACCCAAGGGCATAAATTCATGGAATGAAGAAAAGCATGAGAACCTAAGAAAATTATGTGGAGGTATCAAAAAGGATCCAGGAGGATAAAAGCCATTTTTCTAGGGGTAAAATATATATTCTGAGGAAATCAGAATTTTCCCCTTGTCTGAAAGCCCAAGAAAAGCATGCTAAGGCACAGAAGAAAAGGCTGTTCCTTTCAAGAGGAAAAAAAGACAAGTCCAAGCCACAAAGGAAAAAGCATACCTTTTAAAGTAATATGCAGTAGGACATCCTTGAGCTCCCGTCCCCTTTCCTTGATGTACTCAACTCTTTGGAAATCTGTCTCTAATCCCACCAAGTTTCAAAAAAACCCTGGCTCCCCATACTGATGCCTGCCCTGCCTTAACACTCTGCTCCCTGCTTGCTCCTCAGAGTTGGAGGTTTTGTTCCACTTCAAGTGTGAGTTGTTTGGGGGAATTATGTTATTCAGGCAACACAAAAGCTGAGTTTTCACATCAGTTTTGTGGTAGAAATAAGAAAGGCAATGACAAAAGTTTACACTTTAATTGCAATAGAGTATGTATATTTTCATTAGAGGTTCAAGAGAGTAAATAAAAAGCAACTCAGCACTATGGAGGTTGAACAATGGGACATACTCTCTGCAGTCTCATATGCTTTTCATGATGATATAGTAATTAAAAGCAAATAGATTTATAACCAGTAGTGTATCTGTAGGTCACAGAAAAATAAATTATAAGCCCTTCCAAGACCTTTTGTACCAGAGAAATGAGAGATACAAAATATTCCTAAACTTGAACAGGGCCTTTGGCTTCTTAGAATTACATCCAGCTTTAATAGAAACTGCAGTTATTAATGGGATCTCACATAATACAACTGAATGGCCTGAGCAGACTCTACCAGAAGCCCTGGGTGAGCCTAGTTTAGTCAGGTGTTAAATATGATTATCTGCAGTTGCTTTGGGCAGCTTAACATTTTATTTCCAACACCTAGTTTCTTCCAGTGCCAGAATACATGAGGCAATCTGAAGATTGATTTTTTTAAATGACACAAATGCATTTCATGGAAATCATCAGTATATAAAAAAAGCGCAACAGTATGTATGATTATTAACAATATGTAAGACAATGCAATAAACATAATACGAAAGTAGCACTCTTAGTATGAGACTAAAGTGGTTAATTTTGCCATGTAATTGCAACTGGTAATAGGGGTAGCATACAAAGGCTGAAACCATTTTGAACACACGCCATATACAGCTCAGGTGCTACATTAGTTCTAAAAGCAATAGAGACGACAAACTCCTTATTCTCTGTACTTCATGCTAAATATCTCAAAGTCACAACTGGCTCTCATACAAACCTTAAGTCTATCAGTTAAACAGCAAACTCTCTTCCTATCAAACCCTGCCTCCAACACGACTTCTTTCCAGGAAAGGCAAAGCCTGTACAGAAATTTGGTGCTCTGAGCATAGGGTGTGATTAGCTCTTCTGGGGCATCTTGGTCCTTGTACTCATTTAACACCGTATGTGAGACTTTATGTAAATGACTACAGGTTATTTATGTCTGTGGGGGACACACCTCAGACCAGCTGCTGAGGGTTCCCATATTTCCTGCATGAATGCAGTAGCAGACAGGCTTCTCACTGAGATAATGTGAAGGCACAGAGTCTGCAGTCCCTAGTACACCACAGCCTCATGTTTATCTACTTGAACGCAGGGCAGTGAGGAACACGTGGAATGCTCTGTGCCAGGAGCTGAGATCATATGTTTTGGAAAAAAGAGGGATATACCACTCCCTTATTTTCTATCAACAAGTGTGATGGTGCAAGGTGGCCTCTACTATGAGACGGTGGGATCTACTGCAGCCTACCCACCCTGAGTACCAAGGGATCCAGTTGTTTTGAGCTGCTGAGAGGTATGGAGTCATGTTTTCCCAAATCTTTTCTGAGACAGGGTGTATCTCCAGTTTACTTTGTGTCCTGATTTTTAATAGGAAGTGCTGGTTTTTTTGCATCAGGGGTAGTTTGTCTTCAGAATAATCACAGGTTTCTGACTCCTGTACATCTTCCATCAAACTGTCTCCTACACAAGATAATTCTAAAGCAAAAACAGGGAAGAGTAGCCATAATCCCATTAACTTCAGCAGGAGTAAATAATTATTATGACTGTCAGTGTGCAGTCCCAGAGTTTGCCCCTACACTGGCATACCCTTATACAATATTAAATCATTATCAGCTCCTGACACCTTTTTTCTATATGTGTCTGTCAAAATGTTTTTATTCCAGTAAACTGAATCTTGGCTAGAATGGATTAATGTCTTAACATGCCATCTTTCTTAAGTCTCACCTAAAATCTCTTTAATGTTGTATATAACTTTTTTAAATTAAGAAATTAAGCTTCTTGCTTGCATATCCTGGTCTTGCTATTTCTTTTATATATATTTATATATTTTATATATTCATATATATAATATATATTTTATATACATATATATAAATTACAGTGGAGCTTTCAGAATGACTTCAGCTTCAAATCCTCTGAGGTATCTGAGTTTGCTATTTTAATGCAGAAATTGTCCCGCGGATAAAATGGTTGGATTCGGATTTGTTTTAAGATTACAAAGAAGGAGCCTCCTACCAGGATCAGAGTGCTGCAAAATATTTACATTCCTAAGACATGTGGAGTGCCTAGGTGGAGCTTTTACCAAATATTAAGCCACTTCTGAAGTCTCTAACTCTGATGCAGCCTTTGGGAAGACTGTCCTTCAGTTCTTAACTGTGTTAGAATATGGGTGGCTGACAGTCACAATGTGGATTTCTTTCCCCACTATGTGGCCACGGGCACTGGCAAGTGTTCAAATATGCCTTACTTGCCTGCAAGTATTGGTTCTCCAGGTCTGTTGTACTTGTGTAGAGCTTTACAACTCACTCCATTCAGCAAGACAGTAAGTTCTGAGGACTTTGTGATTCAGGCGAAGGGAAAGGGAAGAGCACACCTTTATGATGGTATGTAAACATGCAGAAGGCATGGTGCTAAACTGCACTTAAACGTTAGACCCACAAAGTGAATGTACAGGTAGAAGCATCAAAGCAGGTAAGCAGCCTTACCCATGTTAACGCAATCTTATTATTTGAAAAATATAATTTTATGTGTTATGTATTTATTCATTCAGTATATTTACACATAGTAATTACTTCTGGCTAGGTTTCTCAAGGAAGATATTTTTCAAATAAAGGGTATAATTTGGAAATATACTGTGTATTTTGTAGTAAATACAGTCTTGTGACTGAAGGATTTTAATATCTGAAGTTATCAATTTATTCTGCTGTTTTACTTGGGTTTAAGTTATATCCTTCAAATGCCACAAAAGGCCATTCAAATGACCTGGCTACAGTGGGGGGTTACCAACAGCCCTTAGAGTGGGGCATTCCATGTCACATCGCATGGGAATAATAAAACTTGCAGCCCAACCCTCCCAGCTATCCTGCAGCTTCATTTGGCCCTGCTCAGTAGTTTGGTTTTTTTGTTTGTTTTCCTTTTGCTTCATTTGGCTAATAAAGGCCTTCTAAAACTACAAAAAAATTGCACTTTTTTACATTGCATTAAAATGGCTTTGTGACATGATAGAGATAAGATACTCATCTTTTATGCTTATATATTGGCTCAGGATGTAACACTACTTCATGCTGTAGGTTATGATAAAATCACTTACTGTATTAGAGATATATTTATAGGAATATCACATTGGTGAAAAAAATCCTTTAGAATGCTATAAATATGTTTGCACAGAGCGGTTACCTGCTTAGCATTATTGATTTTCAAATCAATATAGCAAGTATAGCACACAAGGCTGTGTGCAGTGAAGGGTTTAACATAGTTAGATCTGTTTATACTGGTTTGGCCGTCAGCAGGGCAGCAGATTGACGTTTCCTTCCTGACACAGCTGGAACTGATGAAGATACAGTGTCTTGTTTCCTGTCACCATCCAGCAGCAGGTTACTGCACCCACACCAGTTGTGTAGGTGCTCCTTGGCTCACCCCCTTGGACACTTCAGTTGAGGTTGTTTGCCAGTCTCCCTGGCATGGAGGGACGCCCAGGCTGGCAGAACTGTGGGGGGAAATGTTTGCAAAGGGTCAGTGATAAAGGCGTGGGGGAGGAGGGGAGGGGGGAGTAACAACTCTGAATGGAGCAACTTAATTTGCAAACTTAATTTGTGCTTATGGTCTCAATACACAGCCATAAACCAAACAGATAAAAATAGCTCCAAGTCAATGTAAGAGAAACCACACACAAAAATTGGACTTGTTTGGTTAATAGCGCATGAAATAAGTCCATATAGCTTCTGTATGTAGGAAAGAGCTCCTGAAGGGGATTTTACGTGATTTGCCTGTTAAAAGCTCTGCAGTGGTCAGGACACAGCACTTAGATTTGCTTTTTATACATGATCAGTTTGAGCAGGGAAATCAAATTCTCCATATTCTGAGGCTTTCCTCCATATTTTGTTTTTATTTCCAATAGTGTTTTTCATACAGATATGCAGAACTTCTCTGTTAACTCCTTTCTCTGTGAAAGTGTATTATGTGCCCTGGTGCCTGACCAATATGAGCTACAGTCACTGCATATTGTATCTTCATCTGTAATTTACTCCTCTATTTGCAGTTTATCCAGAACTGGTATGACCGCCAGATTGTTTCAAACATTAAGTTCTTAGACATATTTTTGACACTAGATGGATTTTTCTACCATTTCAGGGATTGCATTTAATGCAATCTGAATTACTGACAGTCATAAATAAATTCATTAGTAATGCCATTGAGTTCAGCACATGTCTTTGTCTTCCTTCCATCAGAGTCATATCGAGGTGAATCTGTCTGGTTTGGTTTTTTCCTTCTATTTTCCCCCTTACTTTTTATGTGTTTTTGAAGGGATAAGGATGACATGTGGTATCAATATTCAAGTGATATCAAGAAAAAGAGATTACACACGAAAGAAAGCACACAATTTTATCAGACTTTAGAACATGTATCATGTTACTTGGACTGAGCCAAACCTAGTTCTTTTTGTATCTGAATTTAGGTCAGATACAGCCTAGGATGTTTGAAATGTGAAAAAAGAATGGACTTAATAAAAGAAGAAAATACAGTCATACATACACTGCATATGATTCTCATTTGTAGATGTTCACATAGAAGATCTGTCGTATACAGGGAGTCCTAAAGGCAGTGAAAATCTGTCATTCAGTAGGGTTGTTTAGTATGGACCAATGAATACTTTTTTCTTTTTAATTTACAAATAATTCTCCCTAGATTCTGACAAGAAACTACAATTATATTTGTTTGGGAAATGATGCCTAACTGCTGGAGCAGAAACATTTAACAGAGACATGTTCTGACTCCTGAAATGTGATCCCAGTCTCTATTAATTTCTGTATGAATCCAAATAAATCAAAACCACTGCAGTTTTTCTGCTCTGATGCCACTAAATAGCTTTGGAGATTTCCCTTGAATGTTCTAAATGGTATGGAAACACCTGAGATGAACATTTTGCATATTGCCCAGGCCTTCCATCCTTACACTATTTATAAACTACTGGGAACTGTATCTATTACATCATCAAAGGATACTCCTCTGTGATTGTAAGCCTCAGGAAACAGGGCTTAGATCATATGCTGTTTGCCTGCTCATCTTGTCAGACCTTCTCTAATAACTTTTGAATCCATACACGCAGTTACATTTGGCTCAGAAGTAGAAAACTTCTATTCAGGCTGTGAAATTCCTCCAAGTTTTAAGGAACAGTGAAGGAAAGATTACTTCCTCTAAATTATTGCTGTGACTGAAAGGCTGCTGCCTGAGCTCAAAGGTTATTTATTATGTTGAGTTTGCTGGCAGCCAGCACATGCCCAGCTTGAAAGCAGCCACATCCCCTTGGTTGTCACCCAGCTGGTAGCTGGGAGGCAGGAGGAGGGAGCTGGGGACGCTGGGGGAAGGGAAGATTAATGATGGGCAGGGAACCTGAGTGTGGATACCACGACAGGATGAAGAATGGGACACAGATCCAAAGAAGTCAGGGCTTCATTTCTGACACTTCTTAAGAGCACTTGATCTGTACCTGGGAATTATTAGGATCAAAAGTAACACATCAAAATTAAGCAGACTGAAGTGAGCTTGGCACCCAAAATGGATTCTCAGTGTAACCAGAACAACAGTCACCATTTCAACAATTTTTCTTTCTCTTAGTTTGTCTTCTTTTCCTTAAGCATCCAGTTCACCAGTGTTGAGGATTTCATTACTGAGAACAAATTGGTAATCCGATGCCAGTCTACTGCTATTGTTTCTGTTACCATTGATAGCGCAATTATTTCTATTTCAAGCATGCTTGCTTCTGTAACAAGCATGCTAAAGTTACAGCTCCTGGCTGTTTGTCTTATGCCAAAGAATCCACTGCATGTGATGGACTCAATAGGTTATATGGAGAAAGTTTTGTTTGCACTAGCAACTATAATTTTGCAATAATGAAGTAAAAATAATAATAAAGTAATGATTAATACTCAAAGTGCCCAGTTGCCAGGTAGATTTGAGACAGTCTCATTAAGCATGTCTAAATATGATTGTTCCTACTTTGTAGACACAAGAACTGAAACACAATATATTTTTTCCAATGCTAAAAGTGAGGTTTGGAACAGACTCTGGGGTAAGCATGTCTCCATTAAATAGTATTGAAACTCCATTTAAAGAGGGTATTAAATTCACTTCCTAAAATTTAAGTTACATTGCTCTGAGATGACAAACAAACAAACAAACAAAACCCCCTTTCCATGGTTTTTGCTTTCAGTCTTGAAAAGCTCACGCACATGTAAAATCCAAATTCCTAGAGTTCCTCAGAAATCACAGGGTCAGTGGAGGAGCCTGTTTTGCCAGAGGTTTACACAACATAAGAAAATATCAGTCAGAGGAAGATTTTGTTTTGGCTGTCATGATGTCAAACTGCGGTTGTGCAGAATCACACACAACAGTCTGAGATTAAGGAAGATGAGAAATGAAAGCTCAAGTTCATGTGACATCTCATCACGCTAAGGAGAGGGCAAACTCTAAATGGACATTGTAGTCTGTTGGTAAGGATTCTGCTGGAGAGTAGAGCTGGGTCCAAGGTGGCAGGGGAATTTTGGCTTCAGTGGCCTCAGTTTATTTGCTTTTTCTGAGAGCTGGACATACAGAAAGTGCAGACTTCTGTACTTGCACTGCCTGCTATCTCTCAGGTGGCGTAGCACTTGCAGTAGCCACGTATGAGCTTCATGTCACTTAAGAGCTATAGGTTGCCTATGCCTGCTTTAGAGGTTGGAAGAAGTAGCACATTTTGTTCAGTTGGTTCACACAACAGGAGCTGTTATCAGTTTGCTCATCCTTTTGAGATCCATACTGCCTTCTTGCTGACACCAGCAGATGCGAAAGACAAAATGAACTGTGACTTCTTCCACCCTGTCCTTAAAAATAGAGATTTGGTAGTTTCAACATACAGCATAGAAGAAGAGAGCCATGGCAAAACAATTAGTCTGGTAAGATGCATCCCAATTCCTTCTAATTCAGCTTTCCTATGGGGGGTGAGTTGACTCTGGCCAGCCACTAAACACCCACCCAACTGCTCACTTACTCACTCTGAGGTGGATGGGGAAGAGAATCAAAAGGGCAAAAGCAAGAAAAAAGGCCTGGGTCAAGATCAAGACAATTTCGTAAGTCAGTGAAAGAAAAAAGGAGGAAGAAAAAGAAATAAGTAGTAGAAAGGCACTCACTCACAACCTCCCACCAGCAGACTTATGCCTAGTCAGTCTGCATGCAATGGCAACTTTGCAAAAACTCTCCCCCGTTTCATAACTGGGCACGATGTTACACAGCGTGCAAGATCTCTTTGGTCAGCTCCTGTCAGCCTGTGTGCTGCGGGGGCAGAGTGAGAAACAGAGAAGGCCTTGATGGTGCGCGAGCACTGCTCAGCAATAGCTAAACACGGGTGTGTTATCAACACTGCTTTGGTCACAAATCTAAAACACAAAACCACACAGGCTGCTGCGAGGCAAATTAACCCCAACCAGACACCATACACTATCAGATGCTATTGGAAACCAAGGACATTTTATCCTTCAAAGAAACATGAACGTGGCAGTTGAAAACACTTCAGCTTAGGTGCATTGATTTAATAATTTTGATTGCCTTAATAGATACTCAGTGTCTGTGTGCAGAATTGGAGTGAGGATAAGACAGAAGCTAGTGATAAGAAGTTACTCAGCAGCAAGGACATTCACATTTTGTAGTAAGAGCAGCTAGTGACTGTCTGTGGACGCATCATCCCCCTACTTCCCTTGCATCTACTCTTGTTTCTGCATCTTCTGCGAGGCCAAAGTCACAGTCACCTTCTCCTTGATATTTTAGCCAGCCAGAAGCACTGTAGGGGTTTGACAGGAAAAATTTTGAGGTCTAGTGGCAAGGATTTAAAAAGCATTTTTTTGTTAACAGTCAGTGCTCAAGTCTTTTCTATATATGGAAATATCAATAGGAATTTCACTCAGGATAATATATTTTTTTTCTGAGTTGTACTGGCAATATTGTAGCGTGAAGTATAAAAAGATTTTGGTGAGTTCTTTTTTTAGGCTGACTGAAATTTGGCTGAGTGCAAATTTTTTACTGTTTGATGGACATAGCTAGTAAAGCTAAGTGATAGTTTTAGTAGTGCTTTAATCCAAAAGTTTTCCTAAGGATGGGGAAGTATTCTGCCTTGCACTACAGGTGGAAAACCTAGTTCCCTAAGAAATAAAACCATGCAGGAGAATGGAACTTCTGGTTCCTGCTCTCATTAGACCATCTGGCTTTCTTTTAAAATTCAGAGTTGCTCAACTTCTTCAGCATTGTGAGCCAGCAGCCAATGCTGTAATTTCCTATTTGGCTGTAAATGCAGTTCTGGAATCTAGATAATTTAGGATTTTGCCACTGAGGCACAGATGGAGTTAGGAAATAATAAAATTAGGGTGGAAATAAGAAAACCAGAACTTCAGTAATATATTGAGCCTCTCAGTATAGGAGTTCTTAGGGTTTTCAAAAATCGAATTCCACCACAGTTTTAAAAAATCATTCACAGGCAGGAGGGATTCAGCTCTTCAATCACATTTCTTTCGTTAGCACAGCTCCTCAGATTCTAACAAACTGTGTTCCAGTGAATTCCTGAGCTGGAACTTTCCTCTGGAGTATAGTATACAATAGCTGAAAATGACACAGTATTAATTAAATATGCCTTTCGTATCAATTTATTTTTTACCATTTATTACCCATCCTCCCCCCCAGTTGTTGATCTTCCCAGTTAACAAATCCAAATATATTTAGCCTCTCATCACAATATCATAAGAATGGCTGTAGTAGATTAGACCAGAGGCCTCATAAGACAAAAAAGTATCTGTAAAGGGCAAGGAGGTAGCAAGTCTCTTCTGTGTGCCCTCCCAGTTTCCAGTAATCTGAGTCCTGCAGACTTGCTATGACATTGGCAGTATTTTGTATTTTAAAGCTAATAATGTATTTATATCCCATCATTTTGCCATTTTGATTTTCTGAGTTTTAGTTATCCAATCCTGAATGTTACTGTAATCCTACTATATGGGCTTTGAGATGGGGTAGCTAGAACAGAAAGCAACATGCAAGTAGTGCACCACAATTATATGCAGTACTATAAATGTGTCTTACATTATGTTTTCTTATTCTTTTCCTAGAAAAGCTTACTGTTCTTGTGCTTACTGTTCTGAGCACTGAACCTTTGTTCAGAGAACTACTCACAGTGACTTTAAGGTTATTCATGGCTGATACTAGCTTTTAGAATTAATCATCATGTCTGTATGTTTTAACCCCCCTGTGCATTATGCTGCACTTTGGAACCCTACCACTACTCACAGAGTGTTGTGGAAACCTCTTGCAGTACTTTTCAATCAACTTTAGATCTGAATTATTGGATATGTTCTTCAAATGTTGGCACATCATTATTCATGTCTTTTCCCAGTTCACTTATGAACTGTGAACAGTTCAGCATTAAGTATGAATCTGTGTGGGATAACCCTGCTCTCATGAAAGCTCATGGTTTACTTTTGTATTTTGTCTTTTAACTGGTTAGTCCATGAACTGAGGGTCCTTCTTATGTCATAGAGAATAACAGAGACATAGGAAAATAGGGATGGAAAAAACCCCAAGAAATCTAATTTCTCATTATATTATTGGTACCTTACCTACAAAATTTATGACAGATGTTTATCTAATCTTTTCTTAAAAATATCTAATGATTTTAATTTTAGTCTAAGGATTACATAGTTTCTTCAGACAATTAATTATGGAATTGTCTTTATCACTCAAAGTTCTTCTATAGATACACATCTCACTTGGTATAACTGATGTTTGATTTTTCTAGTCCTATGTCTCCTACCCTAAGATGATTTATTAACACCATTTTGAACGTTTGCTGTTGAAAACACTTCTAATCACAATCTGTTTGGCTAGAAGCAACACTAAAGAATAACAAGTCTGTGTATATAAACTATGTATCTTCTATAGACCTGTCACGAAATACTGTTCTGTAGCTGTAGTTTGTATTTAGTATGGATTCTGCCAGTACAGTGGTATAAAACTTATTATATCCAAGGAAAAAGTTGAAAATGTTAAACTTGATGCAGTTAAGGTTGTCTGTTTAACAGACTTCTACTTCTTCTGTGGGAATGAGTTTAACTGCAGAAAGCTATCAGACAGAGCAGTTTTGCTGTATTCTCTTTTATATGTTTCAGTTAAAGAAACATCTATCCTTTTTCATTACATGGTACTGACTTTTCCAGTGGATTCTACAGCAAAGTTTAGAATTATTTAACTTCTGAAAACTTTAGCGACAGGCAAGGAAATACCACAGATGGAATATGGTGGTGCTAGAATGAGGATGCCAACAGTGCAGGAAGACTGAAACCATGTATATCCACAAAGGCAAGGCAACTCAGTTACACTGACTGTGCAGCTCCAAGAGATGAAATTTTAGACTGCTATATTCGGAATTAGAGTTTATGCTTTCTCCATAATTATGGGCAACTTCAATATTTTTGGAATTCAAGGCTTAATCTAAATCTCTGCTTTGGAGGTACTGGCTTGCCCTCTAAACCAGTTGTCATGCTGATTCTCAGATGTGAACACAAATTGTATCCTCTGGCTTCTGGGTGTTTTTTTTTTTTCTATCAAACTGAAGCCAACCCACAATACTGCATGCTGCTCCTCAAACAAAAGAAGCTCATCCATCTTGCTTCCCAATTCACAGGGAGTAAGTGGATATCCTAAGAAAGATATATACATGGTTACACTAGCTGATCAGCAATAAGGTTGAGGTATAGTGGCATAATGATGAACTATGGCACACTGAGCAGTGCATAATTGTTTCACTTTTACTTTGCTGTCTCCCATGGTTTTTTAGTTGCTGAATGCTGAATTACCTTGCTTTTGTCAGGTAACTGTTCAATCTTGACAGCCTGTAGAGAGAAGGTAGGGAATAGCTTTGTGAGGGTTTTCTTTTTCTCAGGAAAAAACCCCATGGTGTAAAACAGTACAGACTATTCTGGGACCAGGTTCTTGGACTACACTCAAGAAAAGCAGCGCAAGATTTCTGGTTTAGTACCATTTGGATTATGACACTATAAAAATGAACTAAAAAAACCCCAACAAAATAGGGCTAGCCAAATAATTATACCATGAGTGCAGAATTCAGTGCTCCCTTCCTCTCTTCCTAGCATGCTCCTTAGATTTATGTTAAAATCTTGATAAAGCCCCTTAATTATGTATTGTATTTTTAAACTTATATAATAAGGTTAATACTTATACTATAGGGGTATAGAAGTTAATTGACATAAAAGATTCCAAGATTCAGAATTTTACTGGAAATGATAACATATAAACTTACAGCCAGCTGAAGACTTTCTAATCTATTCCTATTAGAAATCCTTTGGCATGCTGTCCCACTTTCATTAGGCTCTTCACACTCTCACACTAATAGGTTTTAAAATCCCAAGTATATCTCTACATTTTTTTGGGATAGGACTGTTAGTTTTTCTCTGCTTCTGTAGAGATGATGATACAGTTCATGTGAAACCTCTATTCATTCTAAATTTTCTCTGCTCGTATCCTTCAGATTTCTGAGATGTATCCTTCCACTCTTAAATGAAGCAACATTGGCTTTAAATGTGACTGACAAAAGTGAACGCTGAGTGTATATGCTTATTAATATCCCACTTGAGATCTACTGGAAAAAATGCTGCCTTGATTCCTAAGAATCAAAAATTTCCCACTAGATTAACAAGTAAAAGCTTACAAAGAGAGTGAGTTAAGAAACGGTGCAACTACTTCCAGATGTGGCCTAGAAAAATTAAAAAAAACACCACCTATTTTTTGGTCTCACTAATATATGAAGAGAGAACTGTGAGAGATTGCCCATGGAATGAAGCAAGCTAAAAAGAAAATGAGTGCATTTTAAATGCAAGGCAATCTACAAAGAAGAAAAATGGTCTGTATCTATCACTTTCTTGACATCAAAGCATTAAAGACCAAATTCTTCCTTTTTACATTAGACTTTCTTATCTGTTTTGTACAACTTTTTAGAGAACTGGTGAGAATATTCAATTCCTCTGCTTTCAGTCTTCTTTAAAACATCCTTCACCTCCAACAATCTTGGCACTATTTAACCACAGTGACTTGAGATTTGGAGGAAATGATGATACTAATGAATGAAAACCAGGCACCTTCAGTTAGGCTGGCAGGCTGAAAAAGATCCTGCTTGCAACCTGCAAGCCTATCAGGTTCTGTTTTCTTTGCTGAGGCTACTTAGACTTTCGGCATCAGCACAATTAAACAAATGATAGGGCATTGCCTACTAAAAATGCTACAGTCAGTTATCTTCTGACCAGAAGTAATATAATTAATAAAACACAGTACTGTTCTGTCTCTCTCTCTCTCAGACCGTCACTGCTCTATAAATGGCTGCTTGCTGCTGCTCCAACCTCAAGAAGAAATGTACCCATTTCTGTCTTTTAACCATGAATAAATAAAATTTTTGCACAAATGAGAAGGTAATCTTATTCTTACCAGTCTCTGAGCTGGCCTACACTTGACGCTACTTAGTTGATTCTATGCTTTTAATGGCTTTTGTGTGGCCAATGTGCACATTCAGAAACTAGAAGCAGGGCTGGTTCACGAGAGAAGGAACTGGGGCACAGATTCTGCAGTTTCCATAACCAGCTTTGTACCAGTCCAGCTTCCACTGGCAGGAATCATGCGGGGAATGAGAAGAGCATGGCTTGATTAGTCCAGCAAAATAAAGGCTGTGTGGGGATGAGACTGCTGTCTATAAATACTTTTGGCAGGGGTACACACAGGAGAGTGGGAAAGGCTACTTCAGGACAGTATTTGTACAGGAAGAAAAGATGGACGTGGACTGGTGACAGAGAAACGTAGATTTGACATTTTTAAAAGGCTTCCAGCTGTTAGAGAGGTTTCTCTCGGACAGCCTCCCAGTAGCAGCAGCAAGGCCAAAACATTTACTGGCAAAGCACAATCAGTTTATGGAAGAAAGGATAAAATGGTTGCTTGCGACACTAGGGAGCTTGGTACAGTATAGCGTAGATAGAGGGGATATTAAGCTGCCTTGGCTTACAAATGCCATCCTTGCTGGGCTTCCGTAATGGGGGGTGCTGTTAGCCCTCTCTCACGAGCGCTGCAGACTTACAACGAATTATAATAAAAGATAGTCTTGTCAATACATGGTGGAATTGAAAGAGTAAAACCAAAACCCTTTGTGGTAGAAATGGGCAATAATGGCTATTTTTTTTTTTTTGGTCAAAGAGGGCAACGCAAACTACTAAAAAAGTTTATTATTACCAAGAGCAAGGTAGTCCTTATTCCTCTTGCTGTTAAAACTGGCTGAATATATCTGGGTAGAACAACTTTTTACAGCTACAAGCTTGCTTTTTAAAGTCTGTGTCCCTTTCTTCTCAGGGTTGGCTTTGATTACTATGTGACCAAAGATGTGAATGCTTTGCAAAATTGAAATGGTTAGCTCTAATTTTAGCAAATGTCTTTAATGTTGACACTGAAAGATCAATGCTGTTCTTCTTCCTGTTTAGGAAAATTGCCAGCTTATGACCGGGCCTTCTTCAGAAAGATCTACATCTACAAAAGCAGAGAAATGCACATACAGTTCTCTGGAAAATATTATTTTGGTAAAGGAGTGATGAAATTTCCTGAGAATTTCGGTTGCTAGCTACCTGGCACTAGGGAAATTCTGAATCATCTATTGCCTTCTGGGAGAAATAACCACCTCGAAATGGTTACACTCCTGCCTTTCCTTGGGAAGCAAATTTCTGGTTACGACCTCATGACTTAGCTATGCACCAGTAATCATATACAGCACTGCACCTTATCGTGCAGTTGACACCTCCCTGTGCTTTGTCAGCAATGACAGCTTCTCATCAGCTCGGCTCCTCCACCCCTCCCATCCGGCATGTGGGAAAACTTTCCATTGAGGCAACTAATGCTGGCTGGGCAAGTGATGAACCAAGATGGTTGGAAATGGCCAGCTTCCATTTTCACTCTCCGCTCCTCTCGTTTAATTCTGCTTCATTTGCCTGTGCTCGGAGGTTGGATTCACAAGGCGGGGAATCCCACTTGCTTCCAGGGCAGGATGTGACCTTCAGGTTGTGTCAGGTCACCTCAGGGGCGACCCTGTCACTCTCAACATCTCCCTGGCAGGAGGCTGTAGCCAGGGACGGGGGGCTCGACCTCTTCTCCAGGGTAACTAGCAACTGGACAAGAGTGCACAGGCCTATGCTGTGCCAGGGGAGGTTCAGATTGGACATCAGGAGGAATTTCTCCACAGAAAGGGTGATCGGACATTGGACTGGGCTGCCTAGGGAGGTGGCGGAGTCACCGTCCCCAGAGGTGTTTAAGGCAAGGCTGGATGTGGCCCTCAGTGCCATGGCCTAGTTTACATGGTGGTATTGGGTCATGGGTTGGACTGGATGCAATCAGAGGTTCCTGCCAACCTAATTGATTCTGTGATTTTGTGATTCTTCATATTGGCACTTCCATGACGTGCATATGCTTGCACAGAATGACGCTTTCCACAAAAAAAAAATCCCTGAGAGGCCGAGACATACTGTTAAGCGGCCTGAGCTCTTCTGCGATCTCACAATACTTCGCATGAAATCTGAACCTCAAAGCACCGCCGCGCTTCGCCTGAAAACCTGCTTGGGGCCGAAGTGGCACAGCCTTGCTGTGGCATCCCATCATAAAGACGCAGCAATGCTATATCTGAGCTGTACGCTGGGCTGTATATCTGAGCCCCAGCGCTGTATCTGCCGCTGTACTCCTATAAAGGACGGATTTATTCGGGATAATCCGTCGCTCCCGCCCCCGTTCCGCTATCCCCGGTGTCCAACATGGACCCCTCAGCGCCACAGCCCCGGGGCGGGCCCGGCCCCGCCCCGCCCGCCGCGCCGACCAATCACAGCGCGGCACTCGCCGGGAGGCGGGGCCACCCCGTGACTGGCAGCTGGCGAGATAAACAAGTCGCCGCACCATTCAGCGCCCCGCGGCGTGGGGTCCGTGTGTTCCGGCCATCCCCGCTTCCATCCCTCTCTCCCTCCTTTCTTCCCTCCCTGCCGGCCAGAGGCGCCGCGCCCGCTGCTCCCGCCTCTGCCCATAATGTGAAGAGTCAGCAAG
>WBMV01001456.1:769637-814176 GCA_013396655.1 Campylorhamphus procurvoides
CCCCGGAGCGGGCCCCGCCGCCCGGCCGGGAGCGGCTGTGCGAGCCGGGGCACACCGCCCGCACCGTCGAGCCCGACCCACGGCCCAGCACCGCCGTGTCACCGCGACCAGGGCACCAGTGTCGTGCCCAAGCTTCCCCTCGACACCCCCGGGGATGGGGGGCAATCACGCTTTCTGTGAAGAGATTATTCCCGATGCCCAGCCCAAGCGTCGTCCCGCTGTGTCCCCGCACCCCTGGTGGTGCGGTGTCAGCAGGCTGTGCCCCGGGGTCGCCTTTGGGGTTTCACGCGGTACATCAGGTCGCTGCTTTCCTCTGCTTTTGTGTGACCGTGGTGGTGCTTTGCCGTTCTGCTCCGGGCACTCGGGAGCGAGCAGCTCTGAGTGAGGAGCCCCTGTCTGCCGGCCGCCCTCCCCGGTGCCCCCTTCCAGCGGCCCGGGAAGCTCCGGGACCTGTGTTGGATGGAGCCTGCTTTGGCCCCAGCCCCGGGTACCCCCGCTGAACACAGGGCCGGGCAGGCTTGGCTCGGTGGCGTGTCCGGGGTGCTCCTTGCGGGCAGAGCGGGCAGCTGCTGTCCAGTACCTATGCACAGGTGTGTAGGAGGTGTGTCTCCATCAGCTTCCCAGGGGAGAGCACCGTACGCCTCTCCCCAAACACCTGGCTGGTGGCTAGATCCAGAGAGGTCATTTAGCCATTGAGCCCACGTATCTTGGCTAAGAAAGGGTTCCTTCCCTTCCCTGGAGCAGAGACAGCTGGCACCATGGGATAGGTATCCCATGGATGCCACTTTCACAGTACTGGGGTTGAGAAAGCGATGGGCAGCTAGGACTGTGATTTGGGATTGCTTGGCTGGTGTGCAGTTGTTGAAGGGGAGTAGTCTTGAGGCTTGAGCAAGACTCTTGTGCGTATGTGGTTCCAAATATGACCTTTTACTTTCAGAAGAGTCCTTAAATGCTTTTTCATTTTGGGCTGTGACTACTGCACAAACATGGGCTGCGTTTGCAGAAGTGGTCTAAGCGTGCTGTAAAATTCAACAAAACATAATTGCAAATTAGAGGCTATACCTTTCTATCAGAAAGCTAAACGCAATAGCCTTCCATTATAGCCAACTTAAACTCTGAAAAAGAATAGACTGAATGTGGAAAACTGACAACTTTTAAATAAAATTTTGGAAGTAGTTAATGGAATGCTGCTGCTTTAGATTAGTAGAGAAGTTCAGGGATTTTTTCATGGGAGTAAATTGCATTCATATGTGTCTTGATAATTTAAACCCTGAGTTAAAAGGTTGTAGTATCAGAGTGATTAATAACTGAAAGGTAGCACACTAATTCCAGTGGAGGATTAAATACTGGTAAATGAGCTTTGATTCTGACTAGCATCTCTGCAGTCTTAGGAATATGAGAGCACAGCTAACTTGAAAAGGAAATATTAAAGGTTTTCTGGGTATTACAGCTGCCACTGAACTCTCCCATTATTTTTGGGTTAAGTGGTTGTGATTTCTTCTTTTTTTTTTGTAAGTTTTAATTAATTTATTATCTCTATGTATGAGATATGAGATTAAGCTGTGATAAAAACACAGAAAATGCTAGTTAACTGCTTTTTTGCTCTTCTTTGATATAGTAATCCTAAAATTACTGCTTGTAAGAACAGCATAAAAAAATCAGAGCTCTGAGTTTACCATTTTATGAAAAAAAAAGGAAAATTCTATGCTTGTTTCTAACTTACCTGTTTCATTTCCAGCATCTGCAGTGGAAAGCCATTGCAGGCACCAAAGTGGACATGACTTGAAAATCTCTACAATAATAATATTCCAAATGCAAAGGGATAGTAACGCAGAAGTAAACACAATAAAAAGATACCTAATGTGTCAGAGCTGGGAGTAATCAAAGGGAGACCTTGAGCCATAAGAAATGTAACGGGTAAACGGAAGTGCAAAGTTTCAGTGCTGTCAGAGAGATTGACATGTAATATAGTATGGAACACATTCAAAAGGCTTTAATCATGAAGCTTGGAAACTGGCTTATTCTGTCTTTTGTGTGTATGTGCGCGTGCATGTGACTGTGTTTTTGGGATTTGTTTTGTTTTTTTGGTTTTGTTTTGTTTTTCATTTTTATGGCATTGGTGAATTCACTCTTAGTTGCTTTTGTGTAACTTTAACACCTTGGGTAAAAGCAAGATGAAAATAGGTAAGAAAAAACATTAGAAAGCAACCAAAATCATTAAGATAACATGATTTCCTGACATAAATATCTAACTAAAGTATATCTGTCCTTTGGAGGATATTTAGCATTAGTTCTTAACTGTAAGGGATCTTTCATGACAGAGAGAAACTTTTTCCATTGTTGGCAACAGAAAGCTCGCAGTGGTGCATATTTATTGTGTGCTGATCACCAGGGCATTTTGAGCCTTGTGTAAAGGAACTTTTCTTTGGCTGGTCATAGGTACTGTTTCAGTATTTCCAATTTGCACGGCATTCCTGTATAAAAGGAAGAGATTCTGGCTACTTGTTTCATATAGTCACTTTACAGCCTTAGGAGCCTGAGGGCAATAAGAACCTTGTAGCTCTGCAGAAATTCTACTGAGAGCCTGTCACTTCATGTTTCAAAAACTTGGCATATAAATTTTATGAAATAGTAAAATGTGTTTATATGGAGTTTGGCAAGCTGTTCGATAAAATGGTTGTAAAAAAAGTGGTTGCATTGGTTAGATTTCCATGAATGGCTTGGGCATAAAAGCAGTTTTTTGACAAAGTAACAGCTTAGTTTGGCTTTTTCAGCCTGGAGTAGAATATCATGTGGGCATGTTTCTAGTGAGCTGACCAATTTCTGTGAAAGTTAAGGGATTTTTTTTGTTTAAATAGTCAGATTTGAACAATGTTGGTGTGACATTTCCATGCACTGCTTGAACATGTTTTTAAAGATGTTGAGCACCCGCGGCTTCTATTTACTTCAGTGGTGGTTGTGTGGTCTGATGAGGTCTAGAGGTACTACCTGTGTTATGCTTTTAGCTCAATTAGGCACCTGTATTTATGAAACTTTTCATTAATATCTTTTAGTCTGGAACAGGTAGAAAATAGGTATTTATATAAGCTGTCTAATGGTTGATTTCTGTTTACACTAAAACTGGAGCAGTGGCTTTGAGTGTGCAAATTGTGATATAAGCCTCATGATTGTAATCCTGTTGTCAATGTAAAGTTTTTAGCTCTTTTTTTTGGACACATTCATGTCTATCTAGTAAAACAAAGAATACAGTTTTTCCAGTTATGGTTAGGAAAGTGTGGTTTTGTCTCATGCCTTACCTCTCCTCCTTATGTTCCTTGCCACTTCTTTGATCACAGTTTAAGCTACAATGTTCTTAGTTGTTTTCACTTCCTGTGTCTCTCATAAAAGAGGCAATTTTTAAGATGAAGCGAGGTTTGGAAATTCTGCTGTTTGTTGTATATGCCTGAATGATTTCCTTTCACTCTTTCAGAATGATCAGTCTTTGAGTCCAGACTACTACAAAGTATTTCTGTTCTTTCACCAGAATGTCAGTTCACCTGCAGGAAGATATTTGCATGAGTCAGCAAGCTGAGAAGATACCACTGTTGGTTAATCAGGAGCGCAAGGAATAGTGGGATGCATGAGTCAAGTTGAAAATAGGCCACTCTGTTCCTCCTTCTGTAGCAGCGACAGCAGATGCAACACTTGAAAAAGCTGAAATCTTCATGTGAATAAAACCTTCCTAGTTATTGCTGCTTCTGCTTACCTTTAAACAAACAGTTGAGCCAGCTGCTTTTTCTCAATCTGTGGTTATTTTATTTTTCTTTCACTCACTACCTGAGTTTGGGCAACAGAGTTTATTAAAAATATTACCTGTATAGCTACTTAGAAAGAAAAAAGTGTTTGTAATTTTACTTTAATATGTAACTTTCAAAACACCTTTCAAAAAGCAAGTATGTGCTTTTTAATCTTGTTATGGAGGGAATGACAGAAATATGGAGTGATCAGCTGTCGGAATGATAGCAGCAGAAGGGCCAGGATTTGTACCCTGGGCAGTTCCCAGGCTCACCACCTGCTCAGTAGCTGGCACTGCCCTGGCAGACCCTTCTGCTCTGCTATCCTTTGGCAAGTATAAAAGGTTTAGTGCTGCCCTGTATTGTGCAGTATATCAGCTGAACAAAGTGTATGGATTTATATGCTACTGCTGCAATGCACTTTTTAGAAAGAGAAGACCACTATTTGTAACTTGGCAGATTACTTTCTTGTTTGAAAGTTACAGGTACATTAACAATAGAGTTGGTATAAAACAGGCTTCACTTTAGTTGCCTTATACAGAATTCCCTTTTCGAAATTGGGTAACAGTGACTCAAGTCCAGAAATGTGGAATACAGGCATAGGAAGGGGAAGACAAAAAAAATACTCTGTCCCTTCTCTCTCCCATATTTTTCAGCACTGTAAGCTTGTAACTGAGGAGGAGAATCTGTTTTCCTCCTTGGACTGATGCATGTGTGCAGTCATTAATATAAAGTTCTTAACTTACAGCTTCCGAGTCCACATAAGAGTTGAGTGCACCACTTCTGCCAGTGTTCAGGGTCAGGTTGGATGGGTCTTTGAGCAACCTGGTTTAGTGAAAGGTGTCCCTGCACATGGCAGGGTAGCTGGAGTTAGATATTTAGAATTCTTTCCTACCCAAACCATTCTTTGAAAGGCAGGGCATAGGGAGGAGAAAGAAGGATGAATTATATAGCCAAGGCAAGTATATAATCTAACAGAGGAATGCTGCTTGTGGTTCTGGCTGTGTAACTTTTTTTGGTTTAGTTTTTTTATGTGATGAATCTTATTTGTTTGAAGCAGAAATGGGAAAATACTGATGAAGAGAGAAAAAAGTAAGCCTGCTGTAAGGCATGGATCCATTGGAAAAACAGAATTTCTTCTGGGGCAGTTTGCTGTATTTGGGGTTTCTGCTAACATCATTATGTTGTTCAGAGGTTGAATCTGGTCACACTTATGACTCAGATCACTGTGGTGGTAGAAAACTTGAAGTGTAGAAGAGGCAAAAGTAATCCATGTGATCTCTTAAATCAGTATTTGTATAGCAATTGATTTTTGTACTGTTCTCCCCACATTGTTACTCTGTAAAACTGAAATTACTGAAGTTGTGTGGTAGGAGGGTGTCAGGACAGAAAACCAGCACTCAAGTTGGCTAAATGATAGAAGTGAACAATGTTGGTGGTAAAATCACAGGGGAGCAAGTATGTGAGTACTGCAGTTACATTTGCTGTCAGGAGAGAGGCAACTTATTGATGTGGCAAGGATTATACTCTTTTGAATGTGCAGCTGGAATATTATGTTCTGATTCAAGTTCATACTTGTAGGATACTTGAGAGTCTATAATAGTTTACGTATTTACATCTTATTTCCTCTATTTGACACTGTCTTGTATGTAAGTAATTTACATGTTCAGCAGTAGTTGCTGTTTACTCATGCAAGTCTGTGAGAGGCTGAATCACACAACTGTTGACCAAAGTCAGAACGCAATGTATTTGATCCTAAACAATTACCTCTCTGCAGCAAAATCTCTCTCAGTTATGGTATCTGAAAGGCTGTGGTTTGCTTCCCGCTTTCATAATTTTTTTCCCTGATGAAACTTCTTATCTTGAATGTATAAAACAGCTGAAGGTATTTATGCCTCACTATGATCTCTCAAAACCTAAGTAAACCTAAATACTAGATTTACCTGTATGAAAATACTACCACTGAGTGCTCTCAGTATGTGTGAGGAGAAGCAGCAGAACTAAACCAAACCTGTCTAACTACTTGCCTATAAGGCATTCTAATAGAAAAATCCCCAATCTAGGAAGAGATAATTAGTAGTTCATAACTTTGCCTTATTGAAAGCTTCTGGTGCAGCTCTACTGTGACCTTGCTTCCTGCCCAAGAGATAGTGCAAGTGGTGATGAGTAATTTTTAATGCTTCCCACAGACTCTTGCATTTGGTCTCTCCCATGGCTATTTCATCATTTCTTCTGTCACTCTCCCTGAAACTAAGTGCAGAAATGAGCTGTACAGTCCCTCATCACCTTTCAAAGCAAATAGCATTCAGCCCATGTTTTGTTTGCTACTATGGCAAACACAAAGGTGGTGTGGTGGTGGTAGGAGCTTGAGGAAGAAAGGGTGAGTGAGATGTAGAAGAGATTGTGTTTGAGAGAAACAGATGAAGATTTTTGTCAAGCTTGCAAAGGAAGAGTCACACATAAATTATCCCATAATAAGCTGTGAAGGAAAACATCTCAAAGAATAGTGTTGTTTGGCAGGGTTTTTTATTTTTTCTTTGTTTTTTTTTTAAGAAATGAGAAGGGTAAGAAGTTTTGTGTTACTGAGCAGGGCTGCAGGAAAAGGAAGTAAGAGCTTGAGGGGGAAGAACAGATTCCTTTCTGCCCCCCACCTGATAAGGGAGTGCAAAGCAAGGTAAAACAGCAGCTAGGTCAGAAACTAAATACTTCTCATGTAAACTACTTGACATAGAAATTTAATATATTGGTGTATTTTTGGGTCATCCAGTCTAATCTGTTATATTGTAGGTAGAACTGTAGAAGTTTCTTTCATAAATTTATTTTCAACATGGGTATTTTCACATCATACGTGATTTAAAAAGAAACCAAAAAGACCAGCAAAACCCCCAAGCCCCAGAAACTGCTGTGATTCATAACACTACAGATGTGCTTGCACAAATAACCAGAATTTCTGTGGAACATCCTAAGCAGTTTGCACTGGAGATTTATCAGTAACATTAAATTTTCCTGTATGTTATGAAAATACCTACTGAAATGGCTTGTTTGCGTCTTCTGTACCTTAATCAAGCTTATGATTTGCATAGGTGTCTTCTGACCCCTGTCTTTCTCCTCTGTATTTTATGACCAAGTTCTGTGTGGTGAGGCAGGGTTGTGTTTGTGTGTGCTGCTGCTTTATGTTCAGCTCAGGAGAAGGAGTGGTGTACCTGGATGATCAGAGGGAAAAGGATGGCTTGCGTTCTGCTTCCAAAGATACATCATTTCTTGAGCTTCTTTGGTGGCATTTGAGAACTGACACAGGCTGCAATTTCTGTATTTTATTTATTTTTTTTTACTGAAACAAAGTGTTAGAACTTAAAAAAGATTTATTTGTTTCAATAACAGCGTGTTTGCCTAAAGGAATGCTGAAACCGGTCCAGGACAACTGCTTTTAGAATAAATTGGCTAACTCAGTATGTGACTTTAGGAAATGAAGAACAGCTTCTACTTGTATAGCAAATACAAGAAGTTTATTGTTTTGACTTGACTTATGAGTTTCATGTTATCTAAATAATTTAGACTTATAAAAGACCTCCCAGCTCTGAGGGCTTGGTTTACATGGTTCAGCTGACTCTAAGTTAGATGACTGACAGATAGCTATGCTAGTTGTGATGATATTGGAAATTATTTTATCTCTTGTGAAATTCACTGCTCAACAGATTCAAAAAGAAAAAAATGTAGATATCTCTTAAATCAAAATTAGTTGCTGTTAACAAAATCCTGAGAGTCTTTAAATCAACTGATACTTCTATGTCTGATTTTTTTATTTTTAGACGTTTCTTTGGAAGCACAATCCTTTCATTTAGCAGTGGGTTTTTTGAGAGTTTTTGAAATATTAGTGTATCTAATAAGACTGAAGGGAAGGAATGTTGTAGACATAGTGTTAACTGACCTTTACAAAATGAGTAAGTGTGGGTTGGTGTGGGGTTTTTTTAATTTAATTTTACTTTGTTGGAAAGTAGAACTGACTTTTCTGGTTGTGAGAAAGATTGAAGGAGCTGGAATAGTGAATCTCTGAAGGGCATTTTTCATGTTTGCTTCTGTCTTTCCTGAGATTAGCAATATTTAAAAAAATATTTTCAGGTGTGGCCACTGCATAACTACTTGTTTTGCCTTCAGTTATTATCTATTTTCTGCAACATCCATGATCCTGAAATATTCTAGAGTTGTTCATCTTGTAAGTGAAGGCGCACTCTGGTTAGGCTTTCCAATAGGCCAAGCAATGACTGTGGCTTCCTGTGTGTGCTGGCAGTGTCAGATTGCTCACTTAAGTACAAGGGTTCTGGGCTAAATAAGAGCACAGATATGAGCTGGGGCCAGTCTTGGACAGTATGCCTTTAAACAGGTGTTCCCATAAGCTGTGCCTCATGTGTGGTACGATTATTTTTTTGTTCACTCTATGCTGACTTAAGTAGAAGATGCCATTGATTTCTTTCTGTAATCAAGTGAAAATAAATGTTATAGGCAATTACTTGGAGGCAGAAGCTAGATCTGTTGGAATAGAAAGTACATCCAGAGGTATGCTTCACTATTTTGAAGCAATGTGTCTGGTTTACTCATGCATTAGTTGCAGGAAGAATCAATCCTTTTTATGTGGCCAGAAGGTTTTCTGCCTCTTTTGTTCCTTCTTTCTTTTGCTGTCTTTAATAGAGCACTTGGAAGCATTCACATAGGTAATGCTGGGATTCTGCTCCAGCTGCAATTTTCCTTGACTCTCCCACCTCATTGGTAATGTTCTGGGGTCTGAGAGCCTGAATAGATCTGATGATGCAAAGGTCACTCATGCATGACATTTCTAGCAGTATGAGATTAACTGTTTGACTCCTAAGTAGGCTGTTTTGAGAGAGGTGCTTCTTATGGCGCATGAATTCTGCAAATCCAAAGGTGTTTAGAGAAAATTCTCACCTGTGTTAATGCTCCATGAATTATCACAGATTCATGCTAAACTTTAACACTTTGCACATTGAAAAATGCCATGTTCATTTTTTAGGTTCATTATCTCTAGTGCAGCTGACTGTGGGTGTTACCCGTGTCTTTGAATGTCCCTATTCCTGAAACAGTCTCTGTATCTGTTGTTGCCATGTTCTCCTGGGTGTTGACTTCAAAGTTAGCTTTATGTTCATATCTCTTGATTAAAACCAGTCATTGTACTGGATAACCAGTTGTTCCTTTGCCCAGATCTGTCACGCTCCAAATGAGAAACAGAGGTAGACAAATTGCCAAATTTAACTTGACCTTCAGTTAAGAACAGCCAAAAGACTGTTACAAGTTGAATGCCATTTATTGCATTTATTGTATCTTCAGTATGACTTCAGTGGTAGGGAAAAAACTGTAAAACTCCATCCAAGTAATGCTCTTAAGCTTTAGAAAGAGTGTGAGAGAAGCCTATTCTGACTATGGGACATGCAGTTTTAAAGTTCAAGGGAAGCAGATCATGGCTCCCTTTCCCCAGATCAGGTATAGCTGCTGACTAAAGATCTTGTTTTTGAGAAGCAGCATGACTCTCTTAGTAGCTGGAATAAAGGCATCTAACTCTGTGAAAGCCTACAATCCTACCTCCCTGGCACTGAAGTGAAGAAAAAAACTTGGAGATGCTCCACTCAAAAAAAAACCCCATTAAAAATTATGATTTTTGTTTTTTTAACATTTAATACTGAATTAAATTAGACCTCTTGGTGACTTTATGGAGTTTCATTCTGGTCCTTATACCTTCTTGTAAAAGTGTTTTTGCAACTTTGTAACTTTCCAATTGTAATAACTGTGCTCTGTCTCACACAGCAAGTACATAATTTGGGTCTTGCTTCTTACTGGTGATCTGGGTTACAGCTTTTGTACCTAAAGGCTAATTTACTATCTAAGAATTACATCCACATTGTGTTATAAGCTTTCATGTAGCTCTAGCTCTGAGACTTGAAAATTTTACCGTAGTTGGTTTGAGTTAGGAAGTCTGAAGGAAAAGAACAGAAAATTTGTAATATGTCTCTGATAAATCTGGGCTTTCATATGCTTTAGGAGAAGTACCTGATTGTGTCATGAATTGGAAAAGGAGAACTGAGTAACTGCAGTTTTTGGGCCATTTTCCTTCTGATAGGTTTTTGCATTGAGTCAATAATTTCGTATATTTTGCTATAGCTGAACCTAGTATATTTTAAGGATTTAGAAAGAAGTCTGCATCTGGTGTTTCTAGTATGTTCTTCTCAAAAAGATCCCAAAGAAATAATGGCTTTTTACTATTTAGTGATTTAATAGTAATTTCCTGCCTATCAAAGCTGCATTATTTAGCCAGATTTAGTACTACAAAGGAAGAGACATGATGCACTCTAAGCTAGACTGTGTAGTTCTAGTATGGCTTTAGGATCTATGCTTATAAAATTCCAAACCCAGACAGCTGATGTTCTTCACACTTATAGTTAGTTGCAAGTATTCTTCTTATGTGATTTTTTTTATGAAGCAAACAGCAGATGCTTTTTTGATATTGACTAAAGGACCCTGTGTCTGTGGCCCTGGTGCATAATTCACTGTTAAATAAGTTTTTCCTCTTTATTTCAGAGGTATTTTCCTTCTTGCTGCTGCTGTTCCTTATTTTAAGGTAGCAAATAGTCACAGTATCCTTTCTAGAAGGGAGGTGTTTTCTGAATCTATCCATTATCTGTAATCTAGCCTGTCTGTAAAGAAATGAAATCATATGCACCCATCTCCTGCTTTAATAGAGAAAACGCTGGAAGAAATTACCTCAATCAGCAGAATAATTTTACACCTTTCAAGGTTTAATGGGAACACTTTAGTTTTTACCTTTGCAAACAGACTGTAAAATCTGCTTACTATAATCTGTAGTATATTTACTTATATGAAATTCACTGTTCTCAGCCACTCAAGATACTTTGGAGCCAGTCTCATTTTAGCAGTGGCAGCAACCCTGGAGCTGTTTGAGGTCTCTGTGACTCTTCATCAATAAATTCGGAGTGAGGGTGGCAGTGACTGAAGTTGTGCTCTCTTTCTGTACAAATTCAGACTTTTATTATTATAAAGTCTGAATTTTAATAAGATTAAGGTTAGTAAAATGTCCAGTGGCCTGTTATTACAGAGATCTTAAAGCTCTGTTTGTGGTTGTGATGTGAAATAGTCTGAAATTGTTGTTAACAGTTAGAAGGTATCTATGGTACAAAGATTTGCTTTTGATTTTCTGAATTAGAAACTACTTGCATAAAGGAAAGAGGATATAGTTAGGTTATTTGTAATGGAGCTGGAATAGCTCCAGTCTCTTCACATTGATATTAAGAGACCTCTGCTCTTCACTCTATTGAAATCTTAGCTAGGAAAAGGCATCTTTTTTAATAACAGAAAATCTTCTCAGTGCTCAGATTCACTGCTTTGTCTTTTTAATCAGCTGTCCCCTCATACATAAAGAATACATGACCTATGTTAGGTGAAGATTGGGGGTGTTTTTTATAGGTATTTAGTGTCTTTTGTGAGGTTCTGTGGAAGTGTAAGGGTGTTGTGTTTAATGACAAGTATCTCAGCATCGCTTTAAGAACTTGCTGTATTCGTTAACATGCACATTTCCTCTTGAGTTCATAAATGGGTTTATAGAGGAGTAAACAAGCAGAAGGGTAGTTGTATCAACAGTGTGGTTTAGAAGTACATCTGGGGATGGGCTACAGATTATAGAGCAACGTCTGGGTATAGTTCAGTTTCTGATAGAGTACTGTGATAACACCGAGTGACTATTAATAATCTGATGCTAGTGGTGCTTTAATGTGATCAGAACATGCCAGATTTTCTAGCAGGCTAAGCTGTGTGTACCTGTTCTTCTGCATGTTTCTCATAATGTATGTGATGAAAGTCAGATACCTTTTGAAAAGGCTAATTGTTGTAATTGGTTGCTCTGTATTTGAATATCTGCCCATTTATAGTAGACTTAAGTTTAGAATGCTAATTTCAACAGAAAAACATCTTTTTCTTGAAAGTTTTTTAACCAACTAATCAATTAAAAAATAATTGTTTTAAAAGTTCTCAGATTGTACTATCAATCCTGGGTTAGCCTTCTTTCAGGTGTGCATTTACACTAGTCCTGACATTGCAAGTCTATAGAATTATTGGAAAACAGAGTAGGAAACTATGCATAGTGTTAAGGAATTTGACATTGTTACATCTTGGGAAGACTAATATCTAAAAATGATGAAAACTTTCGCCTTTTGGCTTTGTTCATGGATTCTGGAACGGCTTCATGTGTAGGCTTTAAGTTTTGGAGGTACCAAAAGACAAAGAAAAGTACTACCTTCATGTGTCAAGGATGTTTGGAGGGAGATGTAATGGAGTTTAGTAGGTATAATCAGACAGTGTCACCAGTGATCTGTGCAGGATTTAGGCCCCCTTTTGAAAAATGAGATTATAAGGACTTGAGGCAAAAAAAAAATCACAAATGCAGGATTTGATGTCTCCATTCCATATATTGTCTCCCTTCCATTTTTCTTTTGTTTACCTGGACCAGCTTTGGCGATTTCACTTTCCTCTAGCTGTTTTTAGTATTGTGGAGTAAAGACTGTCCTGTGTGGCATGTTTGTTGCCTTATTCCCACTCCCCAAGCTCACTTGTAGATGTTGTTTCAGGCAAGATGCAAGCTCACCTTTTAAAGACTGTATAGTCATTGCCTGCTGGGGAGGTTGGTTTCCCACACTGCTATTGTCCACAAAAGTGGGATTTGTTACCTGGTGTGCAACAAGCCAATAATTACACACAAGAGAGGCATATTGTTTATTTATTTTAGAGTTGGCCAAACCTGGATGCTTGGTGATATTCCACAAATTGAGTACAGCAACTAGCGAAACTTTTTGCTACTCATACACTTGAGCAAACAAAGGAATTAGTGTTCACAGGCTGCTAGTTGCATAGTTCTCTTATTAATTAGTATCCTATCTTCTATTGGTTAATGATTCTCTCCCTTCCCATGCTAATTAGTCCCATGTTCAGTCTTTCTCTTCCTTTCGTTCGGTGGTCTGTGAGTCAGTGATCGTCATCTCCCCCTGCTGGAATTACCTTTCACCCAGTTGGAGCTGATCCCAGCACAGTTGCTGAGTTGGCTTTATTAGTGTCTTCCTTTATTTGGGGGTTCTGGCAAGTGTCCTTGTGGCCCGTAAGTTCTACGTTCTGTGTGTCCACTATCAGTGGTATATCCTTCTTCCCAAGCTTTGTTATCCTCCCCCCAGGTCTGAGATTATTGGAGCATGTCAAGCCTTAAACCTTAACAAGGCAATTCTGCCAACAAGTAGTTTGTCTAACACCTGGACATCACTTAGAGCTTGTTGGCTGCTCTCTGTTTCAGGGATTAAATCTATGTCTTGTTGATTAGGCTGAAAAGTATACAAAGATGAAACATCAAAGAACATCCTTTCTTAGGCAAATTTTATATATTCCACATTTTGCAACGCTGCCCCTAAAAGGAAAGTCTAGGCTGAGGTTCAAGCATATGAGGTGACATACAAATCTGGTCTTTCTGGATGAGAAGTCCTTTCCTGTGACCTACACATGTGCTCTTCTGTTTGCACGGAGAAAGTTCCCACGAAGCCTCTGAGGGATGCATCAGCACACAGGCCAGCTGTGCAGTCCACAGACACCACTGAAGCTTTTCATCCTAGCAGAATGAGGTAGAAGTCTGCTGGTTTAATCTGTTCTCTTCATAGCTAAAACAAGCCAGTTGTAGTTCAGGTATCCGTGTCGTATTGAACTTGTCTGGGTTGTAGGAACAGCCTGTTGTTCCTGTGAAGTTTTAGCAGAGCAGCAGGCTGCTGCCTGTGAAGGTGAAGAGAGACAAATCTTTTAAAGGACTGATGTGGTCATGGATTTCTTTTAAATTTCTGCTTACTATCCTGTTTTATATTTTGAGTTTCTTGCGTAGCTCTCAAAATAAACTAATGTAAATGCATTGAAATTGAACATGTATACTGTTGACTAGGCATAAATTAAGATCAACATGTAGATTCACAGCTTCTGTCATTTGTGAGTCTTTGCTGTGTGGATGAAATGGAGCTGGCTGAACTGCTGACTGGATAAGGCTTGATACTGTTAGAGGATAATGGTAAAAGAAAATTACTTTCCTAGTTTGTTGAACATGCATCCCAGTGACACCATATGGGGATTTTTTTGATCCTTTAGTTCTTGTGGCTAAGTGGTTATTTCTATATGCGTAAAAAACACCAAAGCATAAAAATTCACCACTCTCGGGGAAGGATTTAGATCCCTTTTTTCAGTCAGTCACACCTTTTTTTGTACTATTACCTTTGTGAAGGGCTTTTTATGGCAATGTGCTTCCTATAGGATTAAATCTGTGAGCAGCTTTCAAAAGGTAACCAATGCTGAACACGATCAGTTGAGTGGCTTGGCTGCTGCATTCCAGATGAGTTTTTCAGTTGGCTTCTAGTTGCACTTCAGTGTCATGGTTTTGCCTTTTCTTGGGTGGAAAAAAAGTTTGCAATTCTTTGTGATCTCCTGCTGAGTGATTAACTTTACACTGTCTGGCAGCAGTTAATCACAGTGAGTGATCAGAGCGTAACCAGATACCTGTATGGACATTGTGTTCCAGGCAGTACTGTGAAGGACACTGAACTCTATACTGTTCCCAGGCTTTGTCCTACAAATGCTTAAATTCCATTAAGTGTCATCACATGGGCGAATTGTTGTTTTCTATTACTTTTCTTCTAGCTAAGTCTTGGAATGTTTTTATGGTGCGCTTTTTTTGTTTAAGAAAATGTGCACTTTAATTAGTATTTAATGATGGTATTGTGCACTTAAATTAAGACAGTATATACTGTCATGATAATATCTGTATTAACTGATGTGATAGTCACAGTAGTAGCTTCAGAGTGATTGCAATCTTTCAAGCCAGTTCCTTGATGTGGATAATTAATTCTGAAGTTGGGATTTATGTTAAATTATCTGTGAATTCAAGAGACCATCACAGAAAGTTTTGAAATTTGAAACTAGTGCATGGTTCAGACTGTTGTTTTATACCTATTATTCAAATTCTCCAATTTTTTTAACGGTCTCAGACAAGTTGTTTCTAGTGTTTCATTGACTTGGTTGTAAAGTAGTTTCTCATATGATTGGGAGGTCTCTGAAGTACAAGTTGCAATAGTTAAAACAGTTTAGCTCCTTTGAAATGTTGTAATTACTCTAAATCTTTTGAACTGCCTTCTTCTAAAGTGAATTTGATACTTTGTTCTTTCAAAAGTATTTGGAAAATGGCAACCAAAAGTGTTACCCAGAAGAAGTAGTAATAATATTTTCGTATTCTGTTTTGAGTACTGCAGCTGGACATAAACCCCTGAGTACAATTTTTTGAGGCAAGAGGAGAGGAATTTCCTTTGCACTGTACAAATTAAAATCTTACCTTAACTTTATGGATTGCAGAATTGGATGTTTATTGGTGAGAGAGAAAAGCTTAATCTTGAAGACCAAGATTTTATAATGGATGGGTGTTCTCAATAATTGCTGGTATGCATAAGGACCCTGGCATTTGGATGCTGCCTTCAGCAATCTGAAATACAGCGACGGAAAGTTTTCAGGAGGGCAGTATCTCATATCAGCAGTTTCATTTTCATAAAAAGTTAATCCCTCTTAAAATAGCATGAGTTGTAATGCTTCTGGAACTAGAAGCAATGTTGATTTTAATGTTTAACCCTTAGTGTTGGATAAGAGAACTTGAAGTGTAGAGGAACCTAGTGGTAGTGTGACATAGTACTCATTTTATCAGGCAAATTCTTCTCCATCAGTTTTGAAAGCATTAATAAAATTTGTTAACTCACAGCCTTTTAAGGTATGGAGCTCCTTTTCAGTTCTGCTTTGCTATCTTTTTTGCTCAGATTAGTCTGTGGTCTTGGTCTATGTCACTTGCTCCCTACCGTCAGAAAACACCCCACACTGCAGGACCTTTAAGTTAGTTGACCTGTTCCCAAGCCAGTATTTCTGTGGATTGGATGAAAATGGTTACAGACCAAGAGCTTGCTTCTGCTTGGCTATCCCCAGCATGAATGTCTTCTGCCTCATACCAGAACTGCATGGTTTGTTATTTGGATTTGGTTTTTGAACTTAATCACGCTTGATTCACTCTAGTAAAAATTGTATTGATATAGAATCTGTCAGAAAAGGATTTATGAAAACTTTCCTGTTGTGTAATTCTGTACAATTTCTTGAAATGTGTTCAGAGTTCACTGGAGTTTTCCTGTGTATTCAACATGAAATAGAAATACTTCCCCATCTCAAGTGCTTCATAAGAGCATAGGTCTTTAGGGAGTGAACAGTATACTCACCTATCACACACACCATTGGATATAATTTATTGCATTCTTACAAGTGAGCAAATAGCTTATAAAGTAACTATGTGTTTCTTTTCCTGTGGACACTTCAGTGAATAATCAGAATTGTGTGTTTCGTCAGATTCCATTGGCTGACTTGGTATTGAAGTTTTGAATATATTTATTTCTTAAATTATCTTGAGATTACCCTTGAATGGGAGATATTATTAGCTAAAACACCACTTTTGGCAAGTGCTTTAATCAGCTATTATGTTGACTTAATAAGAACAGTTAACTTTGGATAAGTATTCATATAGACTTGTACTTCTGCCAAAGCAAGTGAATAGTATTTAAAGGTGGCTGTGTTTATGTTTCCAAAGCTGTTGGTAAAAGAAAAAAAAAGAAATTTTGTCAGATCTGAATATTATATCTTTGGAATTCTTTATCCTTGGCACCCATTTATTATAGTTAAGTATTTAATTATACACATTTTTGCTCGTCGTTCACAAAACCTAGTGTTCTAGAACTATCTGAGTTGCAGCTCAGTAAGTCTGCCTTCTTTTCCCATATGCCATAATACCTTAAGCTCGTGGATTGTTTGGTGTTTTTTGTTTGGTTTGGTTTGTTTCTTTATTAACATCTTTTATAATTTTTCATTTGCATCTTAAAATCATGCCTTGGAGCATCTGTCTGTCGGGTGATGACAGCCTCGCAGTGGCAGTGGTGTTAAGATGAAGGCAGTGCGTGCCAAGCCACACGCCTGGTCTCTGCAGTGACCTTTGATCTGTGAAGATCTGAGTGATTGGATGCAATGCTTTGCATGCATAGAACTAGTTCAAGGGTACCCGTATCAGGGGGGTCCTGGGTCTGGTTAAGTAGACATGCCAAAAGAAGGGGATAGTGCAGTGCTGTCGTGACTACATTGCTTTGGGATTTAAGCTGATAGTTGTGCATGGGGTTGTTCTGTGCCACACAGTGTAAACACGACCAGAGTTTAAAAGCCATGATTGGCTTTAAATGTCCAGAGTTGGTTTTGGTTCTGCAGATGATATAATTTTGTCTTCACAGGCTCAGTAAGTGATCTGAGTCACGGAGTTAATACTTTGCAGTGTATGTAAATTTTCTGCATAGATAGCAGAACCCTGTATAAGAGGGAATGGGCAGTTATTATTTACTCTTTAAAATTTGGACTAATTAATGAAATCAAAAGCAATTTCTGTGAGGTAAGGTATGATCTTATTACCTGTGGGGTTGCAGGTTTCTTGGTTCTGCATCTTGAGCTGAGTTCTTTTAAATAACTAATTCATTAAAATAAAAAGCTGCTCAGTGGGGAACAAAGAAGGAATCTGAATTACCATGTCAGTAGATTCTGGAGAATTTTTCTACTTACAAAGCACACACATCCACTTCTGAAATTATTCCTGAAACTGTACTTGGTGAACAGCTCTTGCAAGCTGTTAGTGCAGTATTTGGCCTAGTTTTAGTAATGGTAACTTTCTAGGCTTTCTTTTGCCCTTGAAAAGTTCTGGGTGGTGTCCCTCTCTCCCCCCAAATACAGATTCAGAAGTCCTATGTTTCAAAATACTGTGCAATCATGCTATTTCACTTCAACTATTATATATGAAGAAAAGTTTTATTTAGAAGAGAGGGTCCAGTCTTATGTTGTTTTTTTAAGATTTGCATCCAAGTGTCTGAATGAGTGAATATTTTGGGGTAGTTGCAAGACTTGGTGTAAATTGCTGGCCTTCTCATTTCCCTGTAGAAAACTACCTGTGCAGAATGAGAATGTATTTGCCAGTTCCAATGTAATTTAGATCACCTCAGAGTAACCCATTCCTTTACTTTCAGCTGCAGAAGGTTCTCCTGTTGCTCCAAACTTATCTGGGAAAAAATGCTCTTTGAGCCTGTAGTCTACACGTACTTGGTCTTGCTTCGTTAGTAATCAGTCTTGCACCAAATCCCAAAACAGTGGAATGCTTGATTTGCTTGAGAATTTTCCAGGCATGGGATATGAGTGTGATGTTTTCATGGTAGTAGGCAGTATACTGTAATTTGAAGAAAAGTGTCCTCCATAATTCTCTGCAGATATATTTGCAAGTTATCTGCAGATATTTTCTCTGTTTTCAGAGAGAAATAGATATAGATTAACAAAGTTTCTTTACGCAGAAAATTTTGTTTGGGAATGGTAAGGTCCTCGTTAAAAGAAAAGTTGCTTTTAGTATCAAAATGTAATTTATGCATAAAAGCAGATCGGCTTTTCAGCTTCTTGATCCAGACCAAATTAAAATATTTTATTAAACTTGTATTGATTGGTGTAATATAAGTTAGAGCTAAACATATTCTTCTCTCTCTTTTTTTTTTTTTTTTTGGTGTATGTGTGTACAGAAAAGATGAAAAGGAGTATGCACTGAAGCAAATTGAAGGTACAGGGATTTCCATGTCGGCCTGTAGAGAAATTGCAGTAAGTGTGCATAAATGAAAGTATTTTATTTCCTTAAGTAACATAAAGATTATCTAAATGTTTTCTTTACAGTATGCAAGCATGAAAGTTTATTCAGATGTGAGCTTTTTTTAAAATGCTTCCTAAATCATAATTTTCTTTTTAGCATAGTGTACTTCTCAGGTAATAGTAATGCCTCTTTCTGGTATAATTTTATTTTGTCTGCTTTTGTATGTTGAGAGGGAAATAAATGTGAACTCTTAAATGAAGTCTTATTTTAAAAAGGAATGTTTTTTAAATTACTTGAAGAAAAAAAGGTTCTGGAAGATTACAGCTACCATTAGCAGTCTGCTTGCTAATAATGTAATTTATTTCAGACTAATGGCAGCTTGTTCTTCTTTAGCACTTGGGAACTGTTCTGCTCATTTCTTATTTGTTTTGCTAAGTCCAGAGAAATTTCATAGCAAAATAAAAACCAGTTTTAATTGTATTTTTATTGCATGCATCTTAGAATCAAAAATAGATTCAGAAATTACACACTTTGAAACACAGTCAATGCTTATCATTTCTTCAAACTTGGTAAAAATTAAGTGTTTCTGTATGAAGGTAGAATTTGATCTTCAAATGTTTTATTTACCTCTGAAAACATGCGTTCCTGTCAAAATGCTGGTGCTGAGCAAAATTTTGTAATGCATGAATTTGTTGCATTGCAAAAGAAGTATACTTGCTTGATTAAATATTTACCTTGTGCTAATGTTGCTGTGCTGCCAGCTGTTGAAATGTATGTTAGGATTGTGCCTAAATCTTTTTGTAATGTAGCAGTGTTGCATTGAAACACAGCAGTCAGGTGTGCAATGCAGTGAGAGGCATTAGAAACTCATGATGTCCGTGAACTGAACAAACCACTGTATTGTGTTTAGTGCAGTGTCTGTGGAAATTCTGTGTGAAGAGACTTAACAGATAGAACTGCTATCCTTTTAAAGTGCTTATCGCTGTAAGGTCAAGGTCACTCTTGGATTTGAGAGGTGGCTGCATTGCTGTCAGTCACTTTACACAGGATTTACCCAGTGACCTATATTTGCTAATATTTCTGCCTTTGGAGTAAATAAGTCCTCTTTTAACATCAATGCTAGATTATATTCTTACTGCTATAAAATCTGTTTTGACAGCATTGAGGGTTTTTGGTTTCTTGGATTCTTGTCCTGTGTTTTAAATTGTGCTACTAGGGGGATGATGCGTGGAATAGTGTGAAGGGAACGTTCCTGTTGTCACGATAGCATTCTGATATGAAACTGGTTCTATCATACCTGGACACAGCAACGTAAGGAAGTAGAGGGTGTTGAATTATTTTTTTAAACTTTGATGATACATCTCTAATTTGGTTTCGGCTTTTTCTATTTTTTAAACTTTAGAAAAAAATTGGTAAAGGTTTGTACAAAGCACAGTGCAGCCTTTGAATTTGACCTTTTACTTGGCTACTTTCAGTGGTTCTTCTGGTAATTCTTCCTTGAATTTTAGTTTACTTTTCTTCAGACCTTGTAAAACTCCATATCTTGAGCTAATGTAGCAAATCACCATTTGCCTCGCTGAGATTTCGGGTTGGTCAAATATTAGAAATGTGTAAAAGGTAAAGCTGAAATAGGTGAAAAAGAAATACAAACTTTTTGTCATACTGAAACAAATCAGAATCAGATGGATTTTCCATAAAGAGAACCAGACTTCTACTTAATGCATCAATAGCTTATCTTATGTTTAAAGACTTAGATAGGTGACAAAGAGCATAATGTTTACTGATTAAATAAAGATTTTCAGCTTGGAAAGAGGCCATTTAAAAAATGTCATGAGTAGTTCTTTCTACGTTCTACCTACCCTCACTTTCTCCAGCAGCAAAACAACCCCAAGCCCCACTTTAGAAGCTGAGAAAATGAAAGGGGAACCAGTTTGTGGTCCTGTGTGTGTATGTTCAGAATATTTTAGTACTTCTGTAATCTGAAGACACTTTACAATGTGCTCAAGAAATATTTTGCTGAACTAAAAGGCATTCAGTTTTACAGTCCAAGATCATTTTGCCTGTTTTATTGCATGGACACTCGGAATAAGACCTACTGGCTGACTTTCCCTAAGAGAAAAGGTGAACAACTCTTCTCTTCTGACATTATGAATCAAGTTGGTCTGTTTTTGCTTAGGACTTTGAAAACCATTACACTTCTCTTGCCACTATTCGTAAGAACTTTACTTGGAAGAACGCTTATGTGAGTGAAAATATACAGGCAGTGGTTTCTGGGGCAAGTGGTTGTTACTTTATTTCAGCTGTAGGGTGATACCTGTTGAAGGAATCCATATATCAGCCAATTCTGTTGTATTGAATATGAAAGTATTAGAAGGGATTCTTGCATATCAAAGACTTGTGTGTGGAGAAAAAAGCTAATTAGTTCCCTGTAACTTAAGTTTATTCTGAAGATAACTGAACTGGCAATTATTTCTGTGTTCTTGTTATGAGGCAGATTATTGCTTGACTTAAGCAACAGGATTTCTGAAGAGCAGAGCCGTAAACTATGAATGAGAGTTACGAAATATAGGGTTTCATTTTTAGATGATTGCTTAGTTAATGAATGACATCTCTTTCAGCCTAAGACTTGAATGAGCTTATTTTGGAACCTGAGGTTGGGGAAAAGGAAGACTTTTATTTAGTTCTGCTGCTTTTGTATTTTATATTTTGCTCCTTACCTTGCCTGAATAGGTTTTTTTAGAACAGCAAGTGAAGCCAGAAGAAGCAGACCAGAGAGGGCCATTTGTTAGGGCTGCTTTTTTCCTGTGGAGTATCTTGGCCTTTGTCTGTTAAGAACCAATGGCTATAACTTTAAAAGTCTGCTAACAGCTAGTGGTAATGGAATTTTTTATTTCTTTATGAAAAAAGCACCAGGGTAATACAGTTTTATCTGAGATTTCTTGTCCCAAGAGAGAAAGAAATACTTCCTGTGAGAGTATCATCGAAATTATTTCAAGTACTCTGCTTTTCACAGTGAAGAGACTATAGACTTCTAGTTGTGGATTTTGGGAAAAGCTAATTCAGAAAAAAGAAAAGCGATAAACCTTTTCTTAATCAGTGCCATTCACTTAGTACTTTGTAAATATCTGGATATGTACCCTGTCCCTCAGCATGGAAGAACTTGAGTGCAATTGTTGTTATTGGCTTATTTAGCTGATATGATGGAATTCAGGATCCTAAGTGAATGGAGCATGTCAAAAAGCAGGATCACAATCCTGGACTTTTAGGAAAGCAGCCTACAATCTCTTCAGATACCTCTTTGGAAGAATTCTATGAGATACAACCCTGGAGAGAAGAGGGATCCTGGAAAACTTGTTGGCATTTAAGGATCACCTTGTCCGAATTCAAGGAAGCTCCATCTGAACAAGCAGGAAAGCAAGCAGGTGCAACAGGAGGCCTGCATGGATGAGCAAGGAACTGCTTATTGAACTTGGACATAAAAAGCAATCAGGGTTTCCTTGTGGAAGCAGGGTTTGGTAACACAAGAGAAGTATAGAGTTGCTGTTTGATCTTGCAAGAATAGGGGTTAGAAAAGCAAAGGCTGACGTGGAGTTGAGTCTGGCAAGAGGGAGCTGAAGGCCAGCAAGAAAAGATTCTACAAGTACATGAATATCAAAAGGAAGACTAAGGAAAACATGAGCCTGCTGCTGAATGGGAACAATTGGTATGGAAAAGGCCAAAGTACTCAATAACTTTTCTGCCTCAGTCTTTACCAGTAAGACCAGCCTTTGGAAGCCTTGTGCTCTTGAGACCAGAGAGGAAGTTGAAGAAGGAAGACTTACCTTTGGTGGAGGAGGTCCAGATTACGAAGCACTCAAACTGGACTTAAAAAGGTCTGTGGTGCCTGATGAGTTGTACCGTCAAATGCTGAGGGAGCTGCTTGGACTTCATCATGAGACCACTCTGTTATCCTAGAAAGATAATGGTGAATGGAAGAGAGCAAATGCCACTCTTGTTTCCAGAGAGGTTCAGAGGAACTGCAAATTGGTCAGCTACATCTTAGTCACTGGGAGGATGATGAAGAAGATCCTAGTGAAAACCATTTCCAAACACATGCAGGACAAGACAGTGACTGGCAGTAGTCAGCATGGATTTTCAAAGGGAAAATCATCTGTAATCAACCTGTTAGTCTTCTGTGATGAGTTGCCTGGCTTGCTGAATGCTGTAGATGGTTTATCTTGACTCCAGTAAGGTTTTTGATGCTGTCTCCCATAACATTCTTGCAGACAAGCTAGCACAGCCTGTAGACAAAAATGACTACTACTAAAGGTTTCATGTGAACCAGTGAATTTAGTTAGGTCCTAGATGATCTTTGGTGAACTCCTGGTCCTTTCCAGCTTTTTACCCACCTTTGCCAATGAGAACTTCCCCTCTTCCAATGATAAATTAGCAACTCTGGCCATCTTCTCTGTCAATAGTGACCTTAATTCTAAACTTCATTCAGTTTTTCTATATCAGGGTGTTTTTATAGTTATTTTTTTTTTCTGTGGGGGAAAATACTGAGACTAAACTGTTGTAGATGATTTGAATTGGAGAGGTAGAGCCACAAACCAGCAGCATTGCTAACCAGGCTTTTTTTTAAGGAGTACCCTACGTGCTGCAATTTTGCCCTCTGAGAATATTGGGTCTGGGACCTGTAACCATTTTAGTTGCCACATCCAAAGCTTGTGTGTTCTGGTTGTTAATGAAGGCTGCTCCTTCTGGGAGACCTTTAAATGTTGCCAGTATACTGTGGGACACTCGTGGGAGCATTAGTTGACCTTTGTGTTCATACTTGCATTTATGAGTACAGGCTAAAATAAATTCAGACTGTAATGTTAAATGAGTTACTGAAAGCTTATTCAAACAATTTAGCATGCACAAATTATTCTCAGGCCTTTTGCCTACTGATGCAGTGTATGTTACAAAGTGCTAGAGGGTACAAATATTCCGACATCCTTAGTTTCTGAGGGTGGTTAAGTTTTAGAAGCCTTACAGGTTAAATGACAGGTCTTTGTAACCTTTTTGTGTTTCTCAACTTTCTTGAAAAAGACTCTGTCTCATTGTATTTATGTTCTTTTATGCCTCCCTGCACTCTGTGCCCTTCCTCTGTGTGTGGACAAAGCGCTTTTGGGGTTGTGTCTCCCTCTACTTGGGTTTGGGGAGGCTGTGGTGATGTGGTGCTGTACCTGAGCCGAGTAGGGTAGCCACACTTACTCTCTCCACCTTGAAGCACTTGGTGCTTTTAGCATGTGTTTCTGTGTGGTGCTCCTGGCAGCAGGGACATTCAAGAGGACATGCCGTGCCTTGCTAGTAGAGCTAGTAAAGCTTATTTGCTTTTTACCTCTGTCAGGTGCTACCTGTCATTTGAATGCTGCTCTCACCTCGCTGGTGAGAACCCTGGAAACCACTTAATCAAATGAGCTAAACATGAAGTTACTTAATCTGAGGCTGTGGACCAGGCTGACCTTCTAACCTGTTTGACCTGTCTCTGAATCTCTTAGGAATGCAGAAAAGATCACCTGTACAGAAATAATGATAACTTTTCAGTATTAATAAAACACCCAGAAGATTTGTAATGTCATTGGTTCTCTTCAAATGAAGTTGCATAGATTTTCATAATAGGTACAAGTGGTCTGCTTTGCTATATTGACATTTTATTTGACCTTGACTATCACAGCAGCTTACAGTACTTACTGCTGTGTAGACCTATGTAGACCTTGGTCCTGGCTTTGTTGAAGGCAAGGTTAAGTTAGAAAATGCTTTAAAAAAAGTCTCTCTCCCTGACTACATTTACTGTAGGAGATTCCTTTTGAATGTCAGGACTTCTCTTCCCTTGCCAAGAAAGAATAAATGAGTAGAATATTTAGCAATGAAAAATCTTCCCATGAATTCTCTACTACCTAATTAGAAAAGATTGTTAGATTTGTTTGTGGAAACTCTGAAACTCCACTCCCTCTTTCAATAGCTGGAGGTAGTAAAATAAGTGAAAAAAAATTTTTTGAAGGGATTTTTATTAGAGAGCTAAGGCATGTGTTGGCTAGAAGTGTCTGTGCATTGTGATTTTATAAGTATGAATCAGCTGGAAAAAGGTTTTTGGTTCAGTTACATGACAACTCATGTTTTGCATGCCATAGGAAGAATAAGAGCTCTCTGCATTACATAGTCTAATCTTGTATAATCTGTGTAATTTAAATACTTTTTGTGTAAGGGAGTACTTAAATTCCTGCTTTGGTTATTCTTCAAAAGGATTCTGTGGACATTTTTTCTTTTTTGTTTTAATGTATCTGAAAGAATATTAACTTCATTAAATGAAATTACTACACAAGTAATAAACGTGAAATAAACTGATTTTTGTTTAATCAGTTGACTCCTTTCTTATGAGCTCATAAAAACACTGTAGTGTTTATGAAAATAAAGTTTCTCAGCTTGAGGTATAATTTTTTATCAAATAATTGTAACCGAAGTGAAGCATCATCTGAAGCAGCTGGTTGGTTCCATTATCTAACTTACAGCTACCTCCTTCAGCAATTTAGCAATAGCAGAAAAGAGCATGCAGAGGAGAAAGGAAAAGGGAAATGCTGCTTTTAGATTTCTAAATGCAGAATTAGAAATCATGCAGAGGTTGCTTTCCTTTTGTTGAAATTTTGTCTGCTCAAATTGGGAGAGCAATATCAAAAAATCTACAGCAAGTATGTTAAAAAGAAAAAGAAAGCTTTTACCCTAACTTAACATCGTGTGAGCCAAAGAAACCTCTACGAATTTGATACTTGGCATCAGATAGGATAGAATCCAACTGCCTGGTGCAACTGACTAGGGAAAAATGGGTGTTCAGTGTTATTTAGACTCAGTTATTTTCACCTTGAATTTGCTGTTTGCTTCAGATTCTGAATATTCTCAGAACACACAAATGCAAAACTAATTGATGGTGCCTTCAACAGAAATGAACGAAAAAGCAAAGCCAAGCCTCTGCAGGTTAAGCTGTAGGCAGCAATGCACGGAAAGCAGATAGCTGCTTTATCATGCAGTTGCAGGACAACAGAGTTGCAGATAATACAAAAAAGACTTTTTGAAATACTCATCTGCCAAACTGAAATACCTTCTGCAAGATTGCTTGTGTATGTGTATGCAGAAATGAAGATACGTGCTTATTTGTTTTAAAGCTTCAGTTGGAATGTTTTGTAATTTTGGGTTCTTTTCTGAATTTGTGTCAAACTTTTATTTCTCTCTTCTGTTTCTTATTCTTTCTTTTGCACTGCGTATTTTCCTTATGTTCCTGCATTTGTGCTTTCCCTGTAGTCAAGCAAAATTAGTTTGTACGTGCTTTCAGTTTATTCTGCGTGGAGTTGTAAAATTGTGTGAATGATATATTGACTTTACATAACTAGAATGTGTCTTTCTTTAGTTTAACATTACATGTGACTAATTTTTGATGCCTGCGACTGAGATGTGATGGCATGGCTTTTTAGGTGATGCAGTCTTTTTAAGTTGGGACTTCTGCCTTCAAATTCTGTTCCTAAATTGCCCACTTAATTCAGCAACAGGCTCACATTTTCTTGATCAGCCTTTCCGAACCAATGTAGTAGCAGAAGCTCTTGTTGCCCTCAACATTCCTTGCAAGTGTCAAATCAAGGTGAGCTTCAGTTCTCCTGACACCATCCCTACATGTCTGGGCAATGTTTTTAAGCTACTCCCATGTAGCCTGTCCTTGTTTGCACCCCTCTGTATACTTGCATTTGAGCTCTGATAATCTGCTTAGCCATGCAGGTTTCCTACTTGTATATTTTGATAGACCTGCCAGTTTTCCTGAACTCCTTGCTCTTCAGAGCTGGTTCTTATGGCTGCCTACCAGTTCCTTCAGTTAACTGAAAGCTGCTCTTCTGAAGTTGTGGGTCTGTGCTCTGTTACTTGCCTTCTTCACTCAGGATCTTAGAATCAAAGAATAACAGTTGAGTTGGAGGGGACCTTAAAGGTCACCTGGTTCCATCTTCCTCACCATAGGCAGTGATGCCACCCACTAGGTCAGGTTCCTTGGGACCCCATCCATCCTGGCCTTGAACACTTTGATGGATGGGGCATCTCTGGGCAACCTGTTCCAGTGCCTCACCACCCTCACAGTAAAGAATTTCTCCCTGAGTTCTAATCTGAGTAAAATCTCTCCTCTTTTAGTTTGAAATCATTCCCCCTTGTCTTATCACTATCTATTTGTGTAGAAAGTACCTCTCCTCCTTTTTTATGAGCTCCCATGATGTACTGGAAGGCCACAGAGAGATCTCTCAGGAGCCTTCTCCTCTCCATGCTGTATATTTTCAAGTGTACTAGCTGATGGTTACTAACAGCCAAAGTTGCCTTTGATTGTCACATCTTCAACTAATTCATTGTTCTAGAACAGCTGTGTGCTACCATTATTGGCCCTTCCAGTGTGTATATCAAGAAATTGTTCCCGATAGCCTCCAAAAATTATCCGGTTTCCTTGTGCCTCGCTGTGTTGCCTTTCCAGTGGATGTCAGGGAGGTTCGTGTCTCTCACAAGAATAAGGGTTTGTGGGTCAGAGACTTCTTTGAATTGTCGAGAAGATTTCACCCTATTCCGCATTTTTATCAGGTGGTTATATAATGTACTCCCAACACAGTGTCATCCTTATGGGTTTCTATGGTGTTCCTCATCCACAAGCTGCCTGAGACTTCTTGGTGTCCATGGAGCCTGTGAGGCAGCAATGAAATGTTATTAGTAGTGCCTAAACAGGATAAAGTAATACAGAAGAGAGATGACTGGATTCAAAATTGAACATCATTGGGAAAAAATTCTAGGAATTTGGTCAAATGTAGCTTTTTTCAATACATTATCTGGCACTGTTTTCAGGCCTGTGTATGGCTAAGTGGATATTATTTTTAGTCTGCAGTTATATTTTGCTCAGCAAGTTTTTGTGTGCAAGTAATCAGCCTTGTTATTGAAGGCAAAATGTTACCTTACTTTCTACTAAAACTTTATTCACTTAATTGAATTTCATTTTGTTAGCAGTTTCAGTCTGGCGTTTTCTTGTGAACATCTGTGTCTTTTTCTGTGGTAAGATGAAAAGCAGCTCTGTTCAAATACAGTTTCTACCATGTCTTACTAAGATTTTTCTTCTCTTTATGATGACTTGAGATGTTACTGTATGGGGGCTTTAAGGTACAGGGAGGCTTTCCTGTTTCCAAACTGTAGTTAACAGTATAATAGTCACTAAGTAGATAGGCTGGTGTCTTTAATTCTCTGCTGCATCTTGCCTACAGTCTTACAATTCCATTTTGATAGGAAGGTGTGAGCATCATAGTCTTGTTTTCAGCTCCATTTGGCCACCTGATTGGCAAAATGCTTCTGCCTTGTAGAAAGGGCATCTATGTCACTATCAGTGTCAGAATGCTGAGACCTCTTGCCCGTGTGGGTGTAAGTACATGCCACAAGTATACTTGACTTTGAGCTTTTTCATATGCAGCCATCTGAGCATGCTGAAGTTAGTGTCGTTCAGATAGGCTATACTTTTGGAAAACGTTACTAGTTTTTTGAATACATGAACAGCATATTGAGAAAAGCAGTAAGAATAATTTAGATTGGAGGTAGTTATGAAATAGGAGAGATCTCCTGCCAGTTTTGGAAGATCTTTGGGAAAGTTTCTGCCTTTTCTTTCTGTGCTAATGAACTTATTCCATCTCATGGCCACTGCAGAGTTTATTTCTCAACTGTCATTGTCTTTCCATGTTTTCACTTTGTTATTAGATTAGTTTCTTTTTTACCTCAGTTGCCTTTTGTAGTATTTCCCTTGCTTTTCTTTATCTCCTGATGCCTTTGATATTTACAAGCATTATAGTAGTTTTCTGTCTTCTAGCTGTGTCTTGGATCCATTTTGGTTTGATTTTTCTAAGTTTCTACCCTAAAAAACCTTCTTATTACTGGAATTAATGATTTTTCTCAGACCAAGCGCCAAGATTTGTTCAGTATCCTCATTTGCTTTAATATCTTTGCACTTCAGACTAATAATTATTTCTTCTGTTTTGACATGCCGTATTTGTTATTTATTAATGATTTTATACTTGCCTAGGTTATATTTAGTCTTTCTTTTTTCTGAAGATGGGTGATCTCTGCAGCTTTTACATTCTGTCTCTAGGTATTTATTATACTTGTGGCCTCAAAAATATTTTACTGTTACTAAATTGCCTTTTGTACTGTTTCACATATGAAATTCACTGAACTTTGCTCGAAGCCTTGCAGTCAAAATAAGTAATTCTGCTGTGATTTTACGTTTTAATCATTTTCAGCTATCTCCATTGTTCAGTTTTTTGGTCTAAGGCCAGATGGATTATTTAATTTTTGCTTCTTCTGGGCATCTCAAGTCCAGACCATTTTCAAGCTTTTATTTATCATTCTCAGTACTCTTAGGACTCATGGGGTTTTTTTAACAGATGGGCCTGGAAAACAGATTTGTAGTCCTATCTCACTGGGATTATTTTCATACAATCATAGAATGGTTTGGGTTGGAAGGGACCTTAAGGATCATGTAGTTCCAACCCCACTGTCGTGGGCAGGGACGCTAGGACCTTCCACTAGGCTCAAAGCCCCATTCAAGCTGACCTTGACCACTTTCAGGGATAAGGCATCCACAGCTTCTTTGGGTAACCCTGTTCTAGTGCCCCACCACCTTCTGAATGAAGGCCCCATTCAACCTGGCCGTGAATGCTTCCAGGGCACCCACAGCTGCTCTATGCAACGTGTTCCAGTGCCTCACCACGCTCACAGTAAAGAATTTCTTCCTAATGTCTTATCTAAACCTACTCTCTTTCAGTATAATGCCACTCCCCCCTGGTCCTGCCACTACATGCCTCTCTTCAGCATTAACGCTTCTATGATTTCACCTTCTGTGTTCATTGGTCCTTCATCACAAGCACAGAGGGGAAAAAAATAAATCCATCCATCTTGATGAAGCATGCAAAAGAATTCATCATCTGGTGCACTTCATTGTTTTTAATATTTTATCAATATTTATAAAACTGTGGTGAGTTTGCTAAGGCAACAAAAGGCATCTTCAGAATTTAAACTGCTTCTCTCATGAATTGGCTAGTGACTGTTTCTGTACCACATTCAAGGGGATTTTGAGATTTGATAGGACTTGGTCTCAGAATACCCATAAGCAGCAGCATTTTCAGCTTGACAGCTTGGCTATCGCAGTGGTGGAAACTGGCCGAACACAAAACCTCAAAGTGACTGTTACTTGGCCAAAGGACAGTAACAGCTGTGGATTTTAACACATGTGAAAGTGGGCTTGAGTGTGTGTGACCTAATAAATGTGGGCTTAATGTTAAAAGTCACAGTATTTGGTTGCATTGGCAGCGATAAGGGAGCAGTGGGGAGAATGAATATGCAGTGTGACTTAGGTTGATACTGCCCTTTTATAGTGCATGATGCTCACAAGGATTCTGTTGTCTAGGTAACAAGGTCTGTACTTCATTTCTTAAGAAAGATAGAACAGATGTTCCTGCAAGAAGCAACCAATTATCACCAGTGAGAATATTGGCAGTATTTAAACTAATTGCTTTGTTGTTGCATACAGTCCAATTCATATGCTATGAATAGTAAAGGAAAATTTAAAGGAAGGAATCTTCCTTGGATGGCTTTTCCTGAATGTGATTTTAAAAAATATATTATAAAATAGCACTTGCTCAGTGTGTCTTTTCAAATTTCTGTTTATCACTGAATTTTCTTTCAGTCATCATCCAGTCTTTTTATCTGATACTTATAGTGTCTCTTTCATGATCGAGTCCCCTTGCTCCATCACATCTGTGTCACATCACATTAATTCATTTTTTTGGGTGGCAAAATCCAGGCACAGCATCTCAGATAGGGACTGTGCATAAAACACTGGGGTGTAAGGGAAGCCATATAGACAGGTGTACATGTGAAACCCCACTATGTGCTGCTTAAATGGGGACATAACCTGTGTGTAGTGGGATAAGCAGGTGGTGACAGTGGCACGAAAGAGAGTAGAACTGAAGGGGGGACAGCATGGAACAAAGCGTGCCCAAGCTCTCACACTGCAGCACTCCTCAGCACTGTGCCTTGTCTTTATGAAGCTTTGTGCTAAAGTAACCTCATGTGTAAATTTAAGTGTTTATTTTTTCATGGATGTAGCTTTGTCAGTCTGGAGGATTACTGTAGTACTTACAGAATCAAATATACTCCGGTCTTTTACAAAGACACCTAGGGGGAAGTATGTATGTAAATCCATTTTTGTACCTTTGGGCTCAAATCTGATGTTGGGTATTAAATAAGAAGAGAGAGCACCGGGACCAGATTCTCAGGGCACTGTTTGTGAGTCCTTAGCAAAGCTAAGCCATAACATTATGCATTTTAGACAAAAGATCTGGCCCATTGCCTGAACTTTCCATGGTTCTTGCCAAATATAAAAGGCAAATATTCTATTTTGTTTTTAGGTAGGGCATTGCAAAAACATGTTTTTTGTCTTGGCAATAATAGGATAAAGGAAGAATCCTTGACCTACTCTCTTTTTATCGGCTCTGATAAAGGACATGCTGTTTAGATTTTTATCTAACTGTGGAAAATGTCATAATGAGTGGAAATGAAGTGCATGTTGCACTTTTTAGATTATTTGGCTGAGCTATCCTATTGTATATTAGTGACATGTTGATTGGGACAAAATGTCTTACTGCATTCAGTTACTTCAATAACCATTGTAAAACATTTGCAGTCTGAGTAGGAAAAAAAATATTATTTCTAGGGTGTTTTAATCCTTTTTTACCAGGCTACTTGCATGTAACTTGTAATCTTTTATTTGTCATCCTTTCTTTGGCTCCTGTCTCACTTTCTGTGAACTGTTTTGTGTTAGTCCTCTGTAATTTAATGCAGATAATGCATCCAGTCGCTTAGCTGCATGTATTAGCTTGTGTTTGCTGCTTCAGTCAGGAGCAGTACTGCTTCAGTGTTTGTGTTCACCATCAGATACGCTCTTTCGTTGTTCTTTTCAAATACTGTTGTCTCTGATTTCTATTCCAAACCTTTTCTTTGTTGTGTAGTTTCTTCTTTGTATAGTATCATTCATATTCTGTTGCTTAGACTTCATTATGATATCTAGTGTGTAAGTATTTGTGACTTCTCATTTGTGTGATGCCTAAAATCCTGGAAGACAGGCACTCAGAGAAACATTAGTGGAGATAGATAGAGAAGTGCTTTTATTTAGAAGCTTTTAGGTGCGCACCAAAAGTATGCACACACATAGTTCAGTGATGTTACAGCTTTTGTAACTTCCAGTAATTAGCATATATGATATCTAAACCCAGCCCATAGTACCCATTTCCCTTGGTGCTCACCTTCAGAAAGCTCAGAACTGCCCCTTGGAGCCTCTTTAAGGTCTCTGGGCCTTCTGTTCTGTTTTGTCTTCAAGCTGTCTTGTAGGTATTTCTTCAAAACACTGTGTCCTTGGTAAAATTCAGAAAGTGCCCAGTGATCTCTAAAGACCACCTAATATGTCAGCAATCCAGGAAAACCTACATAATTGTAAAAATTCTAGAAGATGTACAAAATACACTAAAATCTTTAGGCATCATGTGACTTCATTCTTGCTTTTTTTCTCGATACACTTTTTGATACTCTTTGTGTTTCCCTATTTTATCACAGGGTCTGTCAACAGCAGTATTTACTGCTTTTGCTGCTTCTCTTGTATTTTAGAGTGCTTATAATCTTCCTACCAGCTTCTGCAGATTTTTCACCTGCTTTCATGAGAGTTTCCTCCATTTTTACAGTTCTTTTCACCAGCCTTGACACACACTGTGAGCCTTCCTCTTCTTCTGCCATTCCTTTTCATAGAAATCATTCTGCCTGATTTTATTCCTGAAGGTCATGCTTAAAGGATAAAAGAATTTGACAAGTACTATATATTTTTCCATTTTCTATCCTTGTACATAGAAACTTCTTCCTTATGCCCCTTCTTTCCCCTGCACTGGTTCCTTTTCCTTATGTCTCGTGTTTTTCTTCTTCTTTCTGACCTTCTGCTCACAACACAGCCTACCATCTTAAGTAACCTCACTGTCATGGGAACTAATGCTTAAAAGAGGAGAGAACGAGAGGACACTTTTGCCAGAGGGCTGATGGGCCTCTGGACTTGGAGCCAAGGTTAGGAGGGGTGTTTGCTGAATTGGAATCCTTTTTGTACATCTCTCCCCCCTTGACATTTTCTGTAGTTTCCTTTTGCCTTTCCCTCCACTACTCTTTGCCTCAGCCTTGTTTTTTGCACATTGTTCATTCCTTTTTATACCTTTTTTTTTCCATTTCCCACTCCTTGCCTCACCAACACTATTTTTTCCTTTGTCAGTTTTACTAGTGTCCCCTTGTCATACTTACAGTGGCAGGGACCAGTTTATCACTGTGTGGGTGTAACCAACACTGTGTATTCTGCACCCTCTATGTCATTTTTGACAAACTGTTAGTAATGGATCATTTGCAGCACCTGCCCAGGGCACACCTGACACCTCAGACTACAGTCTGGGTGTTGAAGAACCCAGCGAGGCATGGGAATGTGTCTGTCTTCACACCAGTGACTCAGCTGAGATAACTCTCCTCTGGAGAGGCATCAGCACCTTCACACTCAGCCTGAGGGGTCACATCTGCTAATGGGCCTGGCACAACAGGCAGCTGCAATGACCTAGACCATCAAAGATTCCAAAAATATCCCATTACTCACAGAGTTAAATCACTCATTATGAAACTCCTGGCCCTGGGGGAAGTACTGGGCATTCCCACCTGAACCTAAGGATATATAATCTTCGGGTTTTGGGACTTCTGGTACCACTCGTTGGGACCACGTGGCACTCAGGACAGGGGCTAGCAAACACCAGTCTGTTTCTCTGTATCATTGTATTTATTGTAATATTTTTAGGAAATTGTTACTCTAACTTGTAATCTCTCTTGAGCTGGGTTAATTTCTCCTGCCGGTTTGCCTTTAAACCAGAATATCCCTGCTTCCCCCCCGCCCCGCCTTCCCTATTGTTTCCACAACCAGTTGCATTCCTCACCTCTGATCCACTATTTTAGTCCATGTATCCTTCTCCTGTTGTCTAGAGTCTTTCTCCAAGGTCTCATGTGTCTTCTCACTTCTGATTCCAGCTCTGCCACTCCTCCTCCTGCTTATGGTGTTGCTCCCTGGGATGGTCCTCTTGACTGGCTTTTCCTTCACCTTCCTACCGCTCCTCTTTTTGGAGTGAGTTTCATGTCCATTGCCCCAAAAGTCAGCCTTCTCCTCAGGACTGAGCTTAGCAGGAGAAAAATGAGAGAAATTTTTTCCTTTGTTATAGTGCCCAAGCTCTGGCCTACATCATTTAATGGCTCTAAAGGTCTTTCTACAGTGAATGCTCAAATAACACTTTTTTCCCCTGGGGAAAAGTGAAGCATCAGGTGGCAGTTGGATGGCAAACATTTGCTTAGCCTGGTTTTGTTTCTTTGCTAACCTGTGCAGAAGTGCAAATGATCACATAATACTGGGCAGTTTGTGTAATAAAATTATGTTTACATCTGTCAGCATGAATTTTAATGTAGAAGCAATGGGAGAGAAAGTATCCTGCCTATTTACAGACAACCAGGACTTCTTGAATGATCATTATTGCAGATTGAGGGTAAGGTGAGAATACTTGAATCTTTGTCACTCTTCTTCTGCTAACAGCTCCAAGTTTAGGAGCGGTCAAATAAACAGGTTCAAAGTCACTAGAATGACTTTCAAGTGAGTTTTTCAAGACCTGAGAGCAAACCAGACTTGGTCAACCAAATAAATCCTTGGTGTGTTCAGATGTTGAGTCTTTGTGCTATCCTGATCTCTTTCTGCCTCAGAAGGCATATAGTAGCACTAGAAGAGGTAAAGAGAAGGGGAATCAGGAAAGCTGGTGATACAAAGCTACTTCCATATGAACAGAGACGAAATAGACTGGGAATCTGTGGGTTGGAAAAGAAGGAAGCTGAAGGAAGATGTGGGAGGTCTAAAATCAGACTTAGATGGAAGACGCACATGAGTGAACTCTGTCATTTTGGCTGGAATTATAAATTTGTTATGTGCTGCTGCTAATTGCATACTTAAAAATACTGGAGGAGGTCTGTTGGAGGTCTGGAGAGTGACTTCTAGTGACTATTGATTTCTGCATATCTGGGACAGTGTCTGCTCTCAGTTCTCAGGAAGAAACTCTAACGTGTTTGCATTATGTTGTTTTCAGAGCTGCATGGCTTTTGCTGCCGTGGGCAAAAAGTCATTTCGCTACCCCTTTGCTTGCAGTAAAAGTTACTTTAGAGGAAGGTTATATTCAGTGGAAGATAAATGCAGAATGCCACATGCTTAACAACTCTTATGTTGGTAAATATTAACCAGTTACTAGTTTCTTTATCTTATTACCTACTGTTGTTTCAAAAGCTCTCTCATAAAAGTGATATTGTTCTGAGACCTTATGAATTGCCATAAGAGCATATTTACCGTGTCTTGTTCCCATTTTTATCTCTTTGCTCACCAAATTTTGTAAATTTCTTTAAGCCACCTTTTTGAGCCTTCCCAAATTGTACCCCTCCTTATTGAAGGAAATACTGATTTTGCTACATTCATCATGTCATGGAGGAATTTCTCATATATAATAGAAGAATGAGGAAATAGCTGGCTTTAGATTGCACACTGACTTTTTTTAATCCAGTTGCAGTCTGATCCTGAGAGTATGAGAGGAATCTTGTGGTAGGCGTTTAATGACTTGGGAGGCTGCCAATGAACATCTTGTTTTAGCTTGCTTCACACATTATATTTGTCTAATGTGTGGCTAAAGGTTACAGAAAATTTGGGTAAAAAGTGAAAACCTACATGCAAAAGCAGAACAAATGTAACAGGTACTTGTGTAATGACCACTTAGAGTATTCTAAACATTGTGCTTCCAAAGTCAAATGCTGAATTTGTTGTAAATAACTGACAACAGGCTAATTATATAAATAATTCTTGAGTAAAAACTCTGAAAACAGAGCAATATTCTTAAATTAATCTGATCTGGAAACAGTATAAAAGAAACATGATTTTAAAACTACATGCAAAACTTTGGCTATTTTAAACAGACCTAAGTTAATGAAAGGTTTCTCATTTGGAGCGGGGATATTGGACTTTACACTTGCAGCTATAGGCTTATCTGTTATCTTGTTTAAGTAGAAGTAAGACATTAAAGCACATCAGTTGAAGTACATCAAATTTTAATGAATGCTGTCATTTAGAACTAAAGCGGTTTTCATTTGATTCTCATAGGGAACAGAGGTTTAATGTGTTTAGTATGTTTTGAATTCATACCTTTGATTTGATTTAATTTTCTGTTTAAAAAAAAGACTTGAACTATAAATTATGTATCTAAATGCCTACAAATCAGTCTAGAGTAAGTAGAATGAGTACATACGAAGAATAACCACTAGGGGATTATTTATTTAATTTTGTTTGGTTTTTTTCCTTTTTCCTCTTCAACTATATGAAGGTAGTCTTTTTTAATCCTGAAATGCTGATTATGTCACACAGTAGTGTCACTGAAAACCTTCCTTGATCTACAAGACTGTTACTCCTCTGTGAAAAATCTGCTACTTCTATGATTCAGCAGCATGAAAAGAGTACCTAACAGAACTGTATCCTGACTGGAGGTTGCTGTTGTGTTGCTAGATCAGTCTTCACTGTTTGGTCCAGATTAGGGCATGGGCACGGGCACCTGTCCTAATTTCTTTACAGAGCCTGGACTTAATGCTGCCTTTATGCTGAGAGGTTGGTACCTGCTCTTTCCCCGCACTAAAAAAATTTTGAATCACAGGAGGGCGTTGGATTAATACTTTGTATTATCAGAAGAGTGCTTTTTTAATATGCTGTTGGAAATAATAAGTTGTTGTTGGACTGTTGCCTAATTATAACACTTGATTTATATTCCCATGCATTTTTGTATTGGAGAAATAATTGTCTGCAAGTTGAGTACTTGGATGTGACAGTACCCAGCAGGAGCATACTCTACCTTGAATAACACACCAAGCCCTTTACAAAACAAGGGTAGACCTAAATTCTGAAGCTGGATCTGTAACACTGAGCGTGCACACTCATATATAGCTCATTGGGCTATTATATAGGCTTGAAGTGACATGATGTATGAAGCATCTCTTGTCTCTTTCCAGGATACCTTCCTTCAGGCTGTAGGGAGTCACCTCTGTTTACTTGGAATATTGTTGTGAAGTGCTTGAGCTGTGTCTTTTCACGCACTGTGCCCGTTGTGCAGGCTAGTGGAGAGGACTGAAGCCAGATTTGCCACTTGGGGGGAGTACTTTGGTTATTGAGCCGTCAGATTGAGGGGACATGCTGGCAGTCTCACAGGAAATTTGTTACGGGCCCAAATTCATTACGTACTGTCTGAGAGTACCCCTCGCTGGTTGAATTTTACTGGTGGTTTTGGCAGAGATTTTGGATCTTGGGGGTAGGCGTTGGAGCGGCTCAGCATAGTCACACTTGATGTGCTCTGGGTCTATATAGAAGCAAATGCAGAAAATGTTTGTATCATAGGAGAGAGAACTTCAGGATCAAAAGCAGTGGTACAGAATTGCACTTCTCTCAGTCCAATAGACATTTACCAAGTTGGAAGGCTGGTTGGTCATTGTCACTATTTGGGTGCAAGGAGTTGTTAGGTGGATGTTTTTTCAAGATCTAGAATTTTATTTTAATGGTAACGACAAATAACTTGTATTATAATTGTGCCATGTAGTTTGTAGTGTATAAACTAGGAAAAAACACAAAAATGAAAAATTGCTTTAATAATAAAACAATAATTGAAAAGTTAGTTAGGACTCAAGGGGAAAAATAGGTTGTAAAAATACTGTATTTTCAGGATAGTATTGCAATCTCTGCCCAATATTTTGCATAGGTTAGAAATTCATTATTTCTTGAGAGGTGCATCACTATGGTGCCATAATTAATCATGTTGAGGTTGGAAAAACATACTTTTTGGCTGTTCTTTACTGAAACATTGTTCCTCTTACTCTGGCTCATAAACTATTTATCATTCTCAGGTCTTCTTGTGAGGAATATCTACCTTGAAAAATGGATGATTGATCAGAATTGATATCCAGTCTCGTTATTTGCCCTTCTGGAGGGGTTTTGGAAAACCTCACTTGCCATCACTGTTTATGCAATGTGAGATACAGTGCAAGAACAAGGTGATAACTGATTGCCAGGAGATCAGAAAAGTGTGGAAATGTTACAGTAAGCCCTGCAAGGTGCTGTTTAAAAACACAGACAGAATGTGTAAGTTTGTGGAATTATGTGATGCTACTTTTAAATTTTAAAGAGGTATTAGCAAAGTTGTATCCCCTCTCCCCCTTTCTAATGTTTTAATATAGCTTCAGGTTTGAGTATTTGTTAATTTTTTTATCTGCTCAGTAATGAAAGAAATTTCTAGGCAACTGAAAAGCAAATTCAGAGTATTTTACAATCTTCAGAAATTACAAACATTCCCTATTGCTTTTTTAGCAGATTACTTTATATAGATGTTTTCAATTCAGTTGCTGGTGTTATCTGAGTGGATGAATGTTATTTTATTGTAGGCCAAATAAGGAGAAGAATCTCTGTTGAGAGAGATAGAGCTTTAATTTATACCTTTCAGTTGGGAGGAAAATGGTTATTGTTAAATCCCTCTCAGACTGACCAAAATGGACTACTGATGTGCCTTTGACATGAGAGAGAGCATAGAATTCAATTGTCCTGAAGGAAATAAGGTTTCCTTTCGGAAGATGCATAAATTCAATAATTAGTCAGATGTCTTTTGTAGAAAAGCTATGAAAAAATTATATATTTAATATGTGCACTGGAGCTAAGTTGATATTGTGTGATCTTAATGTCAGCATTTCCTTATATAGTTGTATTAGAAAATTTCTTGGTTTGGAAGTAATTTTACAATAGTTCTTTCTATTTAGAAATCTGCACTATAGTATATGATACTGATAACTAAGAAATAGAAAGAATCCTTATACTTGTATTTCTGCTCATGTTCTTCAAGAAAAATGCTAAAGATACTTCATTTTCTTTTGTCGAGACCTCAAGAATTAAAAATGCAATAATCCTAGTTTCTATTCCTTTATTTTAGTTAAAATGTAATACTTATGAGAAGTCTTTTGCCAAGCTTTTGTTTCAGAATAATAATGTTATTTAGCAATGCCAGACCATTTCAGCTCCTGAAATGAAAATATTTATAGAATAAATACTTTCTTAATCCTTCTCATAGGAGGAGGGTGGGGCAGCTTTTTGTCCTCTTCCTGTCCTGGCATTTGGCAATTCACTGGATAGAATCTGTTCAGTATCTTTCTACTTCTTTATCTTTTAAAATGTACTCGATGGGGTTTTTGGGGGGGGAATTTGGAAACCTCATAGTTTGGGGGCTGTGTGCTTTAGAAAGATGGAAATGTGAAGAAAGAAGAAGGTTGCAGGATGTGTAGGGCAGACTTGAGGGGATGGTTCAGTATGAAGGACTGCTTGGGAAATTGATAAAAATTGGCTGCATGTACAGGAGAATGAGAGGAAAGGAGAGAGTCTTCTTGGAGTCTGCTTTAACATATTTTGGCTTGTTAACTTTCAATTGGAGTGTGCCTTGTAAACTCGGGCAGCACTCCTAGCAGTTCATGTAAGAACAGCAGTTGTTAACTTTTGGCATTTCGCTCTGCCTCCCCTACTTGGTTTTGCAATGCCAGAGGCTCTCCAAGGACAGGCCTTACCACACTAGTACAGCAAGAATATGTCCTCTCTGAAGCAGAGCTGAAGCTGATGTTTAAGTTTACCTTTATCTTAGCTTCTTTGGACAATGTGGATTTTTTGTTTTGTTTGGGATTTTTTTGTGTGTAGATACATATCCCTGTCATTTTTAATGTTGCCTGCATCTTTTCGAGACCTCCTATACATGTGTGAGCTGTGTACAACTTAAAGCTGGAAATGAACCCTCCGTACCTGCTCAGTTTGAAGCTATAACTAGAAAGATTTTTTTTTTAAGTACTTCAGTTATGCAATAACTCTGTAATTGTAATTTCCGCAAGTAGAAGCGGGAATCCATATTGGAAAATCCCAAACTTCAGAATCAATTGGATCACTAAACAAAGCTGAATTATGAGTAGTTTTAATGTCGTACACTGTTTCAGTTCTCTTCTCTTTCATTCTTCTTGCTGATAACTTTGAGACCTCTACCACACTTAGCAAAGGATTGTTCTTGCAAGTTTAATAAACAACTGAGTAGTTTCCTCCTCCTCCCCCTTCTTTTTTTTTTTTTTTTTTGAGAGGCCCATATATACCTCCCTGAGGTAAAAGCTGCAGCAGAGGGTCTCTGTGGACTTCATGTGGAAAGGATAATATTAATAACACAGAGGAGAGAATCTAAGACTGATTAATAATATCTAAGTAAGTTAGAATTTTAAAAGACCTTCTGAAAAAGTAAAATGATGACCTTTAGGTTCGTTTGAAAAGCCTGGCTTCAATTAAAAAACTTCAGTGACCCTAGAGGTTTTGAGTATATTCATCACACAAGAGGCAGCTTTAAAATTCTCCATCATGCAATTGCTTTTATGATCCATCAGAGTTGTGCTTTGGTCTTTCCTATGATTTCTTGTGATCCACGTATCTGCCTGTTAAAGGTATTCATTCTGACCTTGAAAATGGTTAAATGCAGTAGTACAGTGTGCATTTCCATTAAATAAAACTACCAAGGCTGTTCCAGATCAGTTTAAGCACATAGATCAAAAGATTGAAGTAAACTGTGTAAAAGGTAGGAACACCTCTTAGATGAGAGTGGCCTCTGGATAAATTTTTGAAGATGATTATAAGTTTTGTCATCACTGACACAGAAATACATGTTGGCTGCAAGTGAGAGTGCTGTTTGTCTTCCTGGTTTCTCTAATTTTTCTTAGATCTTCCTTCACAGTAAGATCAAAGTGTCTGTCCTCCCATGCTTTTGTAAGTGGTAGCTAGAAAGCATTATTCATCCTGTGGAGTAAAAGTTTTTCTCTGCAAGATTTATTTCTTTGAGGAATGTACTGTTTGACCAATTATAAGTATCCTAAACACCATCATAATTGACCAGGTTGCTTATATTAGTAACACTGCAACTCTCCTATTCACAGAAGTTGTCTCTTTGGGGGAAAAAAGGCAGGACTTTACATATCTCAAAAGAGCAAGAGATGTCCTAGTTGCTAGTCTACTTTATGTTAAAGTTCCTTGCATTGTATGGTCATAGACAAGTTGCAGGCTAAGTTTCGAAGAGGTTAAACCAACCTGGTATAGGAGCTCGCTGTCAATCAGTACGTGACCTTTTTAATCTGCTGGAGATGATCAGTAAAACCTCACTAAACCTGTCTTTCGTGAAGGCTCCTATACAAACAAGTACTGGATAGGCATCTATCTAGTGAATCTAGTGGCTGACGTACAAAATTGATCAATAAATTTGTTTTCCAATGTTGATCGAAGTGCAAATGAGATATACTGTTTTCCCTGCTGTTGAGAAGCTATTTCTGAGCCTTCCTGTTCATAGGATGCCATCTTGCAGGCTGATGTTCTCTCTTATCATTTGTACCTTTCTAGTCTTGAACTCTATTATCATTTCACGTCATGATTTCTTTCCTCTTTAGTGTTCATGTCTTTATATTGTAGTGGATATCCATCTTATTTCCTTTCAATATTTGATCAGTTACAGTAATTGAGAAAGTCTTTTATTCCCTGTTGAGAGATAGATTGTTTGCTCCTTTCATCACCCTTTGCCTTTTTCAGGGCAAGTTCATCTTTCTGTGAGTGGAGGGGGAGGTGTGTGAACATAGGTCAAGAAAACTGCATATAGTATTTTAAAAATATATCACAGAAGCCTTTTATGTATTGATATCAATGTCTTTCTCTCCTGTAAATACTTCAGTTAGGCTATCTAATATCAGATTTACTCTCTTAATTTTCTTTGGTTTATGGCAATCCAGTTTTACCTTTTTGTCACCTACCTGCACCTGATGACTTCTCAGTCTGTAGTAGAAATTCTTGGTTAATTTCTAAATGCATGAATTCAGATTTTGTGCAGTTTATTTCTTCCCATTTCTATTACTCTTTGTTTACTTAGTCACAGGATAAAGTGGCGTAAAAAATGATGCTTTAGCACGCTCCTTTTCTTCGTTGGTAGTGCTGCTTTCATTTAATTGGCTAATTTAATTCACTGTCATGATTTTGATTCTGAGAGGGATTTTATTAATAAACACAATACTTGTTCTTTGGGAACTCCCCAAATAGTTAATATATAGAACTATTTTGCCTTAAAATGTGTCCCATTGTCAGCTGCCTTTTTAGGTAGTTTCTTGCTCACCTCAAACTTATTCCAGCTGTCATCTTTCCCAACTGACGAAGTACCAAGAGTTATTATAAAGTTGAAATTTCAACACAGAGATCTGTGTTCAAAATCAATTGTTGGACAAGAAAATCAGGATAGTTTTTCTAACACGTTTCTCTTTATGTTCATTGTTTCAAAGGAGTTTTTTTGCATGGTTCAGATTAACAAGTCTGCAAATGCCTTGCCTCCTTTCCATGTCCCATTTATGAATGTATGTGATGTGTTTGCTAATCGATATCACCTCTGAGTTTTGTTCCTGTGTGACTTGTGCTAATTTTCACCTTCTGAAATGTGAGGCATTTCCATTGTCTATGTTTGTTCTTTCCATGATCAATATAATAACTATTATTAAAACCTATGTAAAATATATTAAATTTTTATTTTAGTCTTTGTGGTTTATAACCTGTTTTTTACTTTCTTGTGCACTTCCTTGTGCTCCTTCTCTGTCTAGACAATATTTACTATTTATTTTGACTTTCCATGCAAAGTCTAACTCAGCATGACTGCTGTCACTTTACATTTCCAATACTTCAAGCTCCTATATCAGTTCTGTTGCTAACTTAACTTTCTCTTAGGTATCAAAGACTCTCCCTCATGACCTCCACCTCTCCCCTCCTGTAAGAGACATTCACTTGTGAGGGAAATTCTCAGCGTCCCTCATGAGAGAACTTATTTATTGGACAACCAAAGAAATCACTAGCAATTCTGCACGTAGCATATAGCCACCTGGAAATCCTGAGAACTGTTCCATGCTATATGGGCTATCCAAATGCAGCATTTTAAAACTTCAGGCTGTGGCATTAGCTAGGAAAGGTAATAGGCAGAGATGCTTCTGCAATTCTCTTGATAATAATAATCATCCTCTAATATGTTTACATGAAACCCACTGAACAGGTCAATCAGAGTTTCACAGATGGTGATGATTTGCAATGATGTCCTTCTCTGTCTGTCTGCCTAGCCTGTTTTGTGTGCTGTTACCAAGAAAGAAATGTACCGTAACTCACCTGAGACACAGCTTTTTATTAGCGTTTTACCACAAGTTGGGTATGGTGAAACTTAAATTTCAGAGGAACATTAAGCTAAAGTACTATTAAAATATGATGCTGTGTTCATTTAGTAATAAATTCTAGTAGTTGCAGATCCTTTTTATGGTCAGGTTATCTTGTAATGTTGTCAGGTACACGAATCTTTCAATTGCTGGGGCAGTGTATGAATTTCTTCCTTCTAGCTTTAGACCTGAATTAACAAAGTCTCCAAAATTGATTTACTTCTAAACAAGACTTGAAAAAGTAGTATTGGTATTATTTTTAATTTGTATGTTTTGTATGTTTAAAGTTTATATGGCAATCTCTGCTGCAGAAAAGCTGCAAACAATGATTTACCACATCCCTGAAGTTGTTCATGTGGTTCTAGGTATGGCTAAAATGCATATTTGTGAAAATTATGGTGATCAATGAACATACAACCATATCACAAGAACGTGCATGACTTACCTGTTAGATATACATGGCACGTATAGAATTTACTGGCAAAGTTCTAGTCAAATTCTAGTAAAAGTCATTGGGGTTGGTGGTTGCTACAGTTCTGATGCAAGTAGCTCCAAATGTGTTCCTATATTTTCACACTATTGGCCTCCCCCTGTGTGCCTTAATGAAAATGCGGTTTCCAAAGTCCCCCATTTCTTTTTAGCTAAGCCTTACATCAATACTTGTCTTTGAAACAATTGTCTCAGATTTGCTGGGTTTTTATTTCCATAGCTGTGTATTTGGTTCTGCCCTATATCCCTTTATGATCACATATTGCCAGTGCTTTTTGAATGACTCTGCTCATCTCATTCTTTATGCCCCTAGGAGTTACGTCAGTTCAGTCCCTGGGGTCACCCCCTCTTCTGCTGTAGTCTGTTTCTAGACGAGATTATTCTTAGACATAAATCTGACCAGCATTTCTGTTTGGGGCTTGTGCTCAGCACTTGCAGCCTACACTATTGTTTCTGACCTCGATGAAGTGTGTTGAACTTCTGGAGCCAGCTTCTTTTCCTTAGTCTGGCTCCTGCTGCTGAGGAACCAGCTGTTGTGGCACCCAGTCTTGACAGCCAGAATGTAACAAAGAGCAAGTCTCATGAGAAGAGGCTCAGGGAACTGGGGTTGTTGAACCTGAAGAAAGGGAAGCTCAGGGCTAGAGAAAGGAAGAAAAAAGAAACAAAAAGAAGAAAACACTTCCTGCATGGTAGAAAAAACATTTAAATTATTTAACTTGCTGGAGAACTGGAATAGATTTAAGCAGCTGTAATATTCTTTGTGTTACTGGTCTTGACAGATACCTGTATAGCCAAAGGTTAATATAATTTAAAAATATTTTTTTTTATTTCCCCTAAAATAAACACCTTTTTCTGTAAGGAGTAAAAAGGGAAGATTCATTTCTCTCAAATGTGCCTTGAAACCTACTCCATTTACTATTTCGCCATTATAAATTGATTCTTGGCAATGTATATACTAGTGCTGCAGGTGCAAGCAATTTCCAGATAAGGCAGAAACAATCATTCTTGTGACTGCGGTGTGGGA
>WBMV01001457.1:205-52130 GCA_013396655.1 Campylorhamphus procurvoides
CCGTCCTCATTCCTGTTCCCTTGGATAGGGGTGCAGAGATGTTGGGGTTTGTGTGTGTGTCCCCATTCCCCTTCTCCCTCTTCTGCATCTTCATCCCTGCTCCCTTGGATAGGGGTGCAGAAAGATTGGGGGGGTCCCCACTCCTGCCCCTTCTCCCGATACCCCAATCTTCTGCACCTTCATCCCTCCTCCTTTGGATGGGGGTGTAGAGATGTTGGGGGGGTCCCCTAGCCCCTTCTCCCGATTCCCACTCTTCTGCACCTTTATCCCTGCTCCCTTGGAAGGGGGTGTAGAGTTTGGGGGATGTGTGTGTCCTCATTCCCCTTCTCCCAATACCCCACTTTTATGCATCTTCATCCCTGCTCCCTTGGATGGGGGTGCAGAGATGTTGGGGGGGGGGTGTGTCCCCCAGCCCTTTCCCCCAATACCCCACTGTTCTGCACCTTCATCCCTGCTCCCTGCGTGGGGGTATGGAGAGATTGGGGTGTGTGTCCCCTCTCCCCAGTGGGAAGCCCCCTGGGCCTGGGGAGGTGGGGGGAATGCCAGGGTTCAGTCTTGAGTGTTGAAATACGAAGCCAAATCAACCGTAAAAAAAAAAAATAAAATATTGATAAGGTTCTGGGTATCCAACGAGGGCACGGCACAAAAATCAATATAATAATAACAATAATAATAATGATAATAATAATAATGATAATAATAATAATAATTTGGAGGTTTGCAGCACCTGTCACCAAAGGATGGGAAAACGCTCCGTGAAGGCTCGTCACACCCCGATTCCCACCAAACCAGAAACGATTCTCCGCCAGGCGCACTGCTAGTGGTAACAATCCCTATTCTTACTTATGTTCCTTACACCAGCTGTTACCAGTGGTAACAAACCCTGAGCGCTCCACGCATCACCCGTTCCAGCCCTGGACCTGCAGAGGGCTGGGAAACTGAGCCACCAAGAGGCTGCGCTCTGTGGCCGAGCTGGGAAGTCCGGCCAGACTTCCTAGCGCCAGGCTTGGCAGGGCAGGAGAAATCCCCAGGGGTCCCCATCCCGCACGCACTCCCACGGAGGAGTAGCTCCTTTTTCACAGAGTGACTGCGGGCGGGTAAGTTGCTTTAAGGTCACTCTCTAAATCAGTTATCGCATCGGAAGGAAGAGCCAAGAGTCTTAAATCATGGCTGCTATAAGCGAATCCGATTCAAATCCAAGTCCGAAACTAATGCACCCAGCTGAACACCACACACCACACCGGCTATAAACCACATAAAACAGGGAATGCCCTGTGCTGTGCAGCCAGGGCATCCCCAGGGTGCCTGTCCTGGATCCTTGCCTGTGGTGTAGGCAGGAGGGCAGGGATAAATTTAGTGCTCAGTTGTGCAAATATTCACGTGAGCCGGTCAAGGATGCTCCAAACAGGCCTGGTATTTGCAGAATCTCGGTCTAAATTAGCTAGAAAGGGGCTAGATTTGGAGGCAGCCCTATTAAATGGTAATGAGACTGTACTCACTCAGGCATGAAATCTGCTCAAAATCTTGATAAATAGTAGGAAAGAAATTGAGGAGGGGAAGTACATTATTTTCTCACATGAGAAAGAATAATTTAGGAAGTCTTGTTATGAAGCTGTGTTCTGAGCAAGGGGATGGACTCCTCACTACCTCCAAATAATTAAAGGCAGAAGTAGAGGATGCTCGTTAAGCAGACCTTCAGATTCTGTGGTAGCTGATGCTGCAGCTGAGATGGAATCAGAGGTGCAGTGAGTTGTGGGGAGCTCCAGGCACAGCCCTCCAGCCTCGGAGTGACAGTGGGGGCCAAATCAGAACAGCATCAGGGTCTGCTGCATGTGCAAGAAAAGTCCCATTGCATTGAAAATGGTCACTTCTGCAGCCTGAAAAATGAAATTCGGGTAATGTTTTTAGTTCAATACCTTGTTCAGCAGCCTCCAGAGTGACCTTACATACACTAAGGCTGATTTCCTCACTTCCTCAGAGACCCTCAATCCCTTTTCCCTGCGATGCATGTGGTAAATTGAGAGGGGATAAAAGAAAGTGTTCCTTCTCATTCCTGTATTTACTGGTGAAAGACACACTGGACCCTGTCCATTAATCCATACGTTATACTTCTTAATTTTTTTAAACTTCCCAGGCTGTTATAAATGAGGTTAAAGTTTTTGGTTTGTTTTTTTTTCCCCTTTCTGTTCCTCTTGCCTCACCACTGAGGACTCCAATTACTTTATTGCCACAAAGGAAGTGACAAAATGTATAACGTGGTGTATGTTGTGAAGAGACAGAGAACATGAATGGGGTCCATGAGTTCATACAAATTTTAGGCCTAGCCATAGGTTCTCCAAGTGACCTTGGGCACATCCCTTTCCCTGTGAGTAGGGACCTGGGCTTTGGCACCTCTGGTTTCCCATCGGTGGGCCTGGGCCATCAGTACTTGCCTGGTTTTGTGATCTCTGCAAGTGAAAATTACCCCAGAAGTGCTAAATATTAAAGAACTGATAAAGAACTGCTCTCTAATTAACCCTGCAAGCTTGTTTAAATAGACCATATGTATGTGCCCATATGGAAAATACAGAAATAAGCATAATGAAGCAGATAAGCATGGGCATGGCTTGGGGGGACTCTGGTAAGAGGGGGTTATACCCACAGGCTGCATTGCTCTGGATGCATTGCTCAAATGTCAGCCTGGGCCCAAAACCTATCCCAAAATGCACAAGGGGCACTATTAATCCCTGAAAAGGAAAAAAAAAACTGTTTGAGTCATAGAATCCTAGAATTGTTTGGACTGCAAGGGACCTTGAAAGCTTATCGTGTTCCAACCTCCATGCCAAGGCAGGGGCACCTTCCACTAGACCAGGTTGCTCCAGCCCTGTCCAGCTTGGCTTTGAGCACTTCCAGGGATTGGACACCCACAACTTCTCTGGGCAACCTGTGCCAGGGTCACAGACAAGAATTCCTCCTTTCTATATAGCCTGAATGTCCCCTCTTTTATTAAAACCATCACCCCTTGTCCTGTGGCTCCAAACCCAACTGAAAAGTCTGTCCCCATCTTTCTTCTAAGCCCCTTTCAAGTACTGAAAGGATTTATATGACTTACTGCATTTGTATAATGTGTTTGTACAACGTCCTGCATCCCTCCTGCCAAACACATTAGGTCCTGGGTGTAAAATCCCACCGGGTTCACCCTCCCCAGCCCTAAACCTCCATTCTCACGGGGGTTTCTGGGGACCTTTCCTGAACCCAGCTGGCTTTGAAGAGCTAAAGCCGAGTTAATTTGCATTGCAATTCAGCCTTTGACAGACAGTTGGAGCCAAGGCACTGTTAACCTAATTGTTTTGCTAACAGCACCAGGGTGTGAGACTCACCAAAGGCACTTCCAACAAAGGGGATAAAACCAGACTTGGGAGGAGGAAGGAAAAAAAAAAAAAGCCTTTCCTGACATCATTACGGGTACAAACAAACAGAGCTGATCCCTCTTCATACACTTTCCAGGCGAGGGTCAATAACAAACACACTTTGCTCTTTTGGGGGTATGTCTCTCCTTTTCACAGCAGTGAAAAGCCATTCAGGGGAGGTAGGAGAGAACAAGCCAGGCTGAAGGCAGGGCAGAGGCATCGCAGGCTGGCTCCTGGCACCCTCCCATCCTTTTGTGCACATTAGGAATAGCTATGCTTGTGGCCCTGCTTCTATTTTTATGCATTATTTTGAGAGCAGAGCTCTCAAGCAATGTTCAAAGTCTGGGTTATGATGCCATTTTGACCGTAGCCAAAGTCTCCTTGCACTGCAGCAGCTCATGTCAAGAAAGCAAATTCAAGCTACAAGACCTCAGGTCTGCAAAGAGAAGTATTCTCCAGGCAACCTTTCTTTGTGCTGAGCATTAGATCACAGGGAGACAAGGACCTCATGCTCTTGCTCTTATCACACAGCGCTGCAGGCTAAAATCATTTCAGTGCTGGTGTTCCTGGGTGTAAGGAGCCATTCCAAGGCTGGTCTGTTGGAAAAGGATTCAGTACAAGTGCGTGCCAGGGAAAAAATACTGCTTCCAGCTCTGGAGTCTCCAGCATGAGAAGGATGTAGAGCTGCTGGAGCAGGTCCAGAGGAATCCACGGAGATGCTACAGGGCTGGAGCCCCTCTGCTCTGGAGCCAGGCTGGGAGAGCTGGGGGGGCTCACCTGGAGAAGAGAAGGCTCCAGGGACACCTGAGAGCCCCTGGCAGTGCCTAAAGGGGCTCCAGGAGAGCTGGAGAGGGACTGGGGACAAGGCCTGGAGGGACAGGACACAGGGAATGGCTTCCCAGTGCCAGAGGGCAGGGCTGGCTGGGCTATTGGGAAGGAATTGGTGGCTGGGAGGGGGGGCAGGCCCTGGCCCAGGTTGGGCAGAGAAGCTGTGGCTGTCCCTGGATCCCTGTGAGTGTCCAAGGGCAGGTTGGATGGGGCTTGGAGCAACCTGGGCTGGTGGAAGATGTCCTTGCCCATGGCTGGAGCATGGAACTTTATAATCTGGAAGGTCTCTTCTAACCCATCCATTCTGAATGTCTAGAAGTAAGATGAAAAAGCCTAGTGAGATGGACTCTTGCCCTTGCTTACCGGGCAGGTGGGAAACCACTGCTTTCTCAAGCCCTGGGAATTGATCCATCCAAATCAAATGTCCACCAGTAGCTATGGCAGGCACCAGTGCTGGCTCATGGGGCTCATATAGACATGGCAATACTTTGACTCATCAGAGCACTCACACATGCCTGACTTTAAGTATGTGCTTTGCTGGCTGAAATTTTGTTAGCTTTATGGTTCGACCACACAAATGTTGTGTTGTTTAGGGGGGTTAAACACGAGGCAGTCTCCTTACCAGGACTCCCTCATGCCAAAATAAAGGAAATAATACATATAAATAAATATTAGATCTATATAATATCTCCCTCATCATAGTAGAAGAATTTGTTGTTTGGAATGTAAGATGCTGGTATAACCATGTCCCTCAAAGTGAAATGTGCATGATTTAGGGGTCGGGCTGGCCCCAGTGTGCTAAGGGGAAAGGAAGAACTATCTTTGGCTGGTGTCAGAGGGCAAGCACTGCTGCCAAAGAGGGTCTTGTGTCCCACAGACACAACACAAACCAAGCTGGACAGCAAAAGCAGTGCCTGCCCTTTGTAGCTGGTCACTGACAGCCATACAGTGTCCACTGAGCTGTGTCACCCCACTGTCCCTCAAACAACCCGTGGCAGCAGTATTGTGTCTCCAGTGGGGCTGAAGTTCAGCCTGGCTCCTGCGTATGTAACCAGCAGGATTTACGTCCAGAAGGTGAGAGGGATTTAGGTCAGACAGTCTGGGAGGGGATGATGCTGTAGCTGGGCACTGCAGCATAGGAGAATACGATGTCATTTGGAAGCCATGGGCCAGACAGAGGAGACACAGGGCTGTTGAAGGGGAGATGTGAAGGGGAGGATTGGAGACAGGTGGAATATTTTAGGGAGATAAAGGAAAACCTGCAAAACCCTTTAGCTGGGGATACTATGCTGAGAAAGAGGGTGGCTTCTTCCTCCAGCAGTCTAACCCAGAGATCCAAATGCCTTGGAGTTCTTTAGGACCTAGCAGAGTGGGAAGCTCAATATGAATATAAAAAACACAACCTTAAAGTACCACCTTATGTCTAAGTCTTAATTTGTATTGTACCTGTACTTCTGTGTTTCAGATGCCTGAAATAGCAAATATATGTGTGCAGACTTGTTTTGCTGTCCAAGTTCTCAAAAAGGGATTTTTTTTTTCTGCAAGGAAACAGCAAAGTGGCTCTGCCGGAACATTTTAAAGGTAAGCAGATGTGGACAGTATAGCTGGCATCCACCTTTCAACATTTCAACATCAGCGTTGTAAATCAAAATCCTCTTTATTTCAAGTAAGTACATTTGCCTGGTGCATGAACTGCAAAGTTTTATTTGTAGTTGCCTATGGCAAGTTCTGGACCAGATAATGGGGTGTTGGGGTTGACATGAGAAATAGAAGTGTTTGTTAAGTTATGATTCCTTCTCCTGACATCTCTGGAGCCCAGAAAAGATGGAGATTTTCTAGTTTCAGTCATATTTGTCTGTAGACCTACCCATTGCATGGGGATGGGAACTAGATGATCTTTTGGGTCCCTTCCAACCCATACCATGCTTCCACGATTCTAGGGTGCCAGGGTACATCCCATGTGAGGCTGCACTGCCTCCTGGACTCTAAATACATGCTATACACTGAATGCATTGCAACACCTATGCCCGGAGGCGCTGGGGAAGGGTGGAGTGCCCATCACTTAAGAGCAGCATTTGAGTCCTAATGTTATCAGGCCAATCCCTGCATTCTGGCTTTGGGGAGATTTATCAGGCCCTTGAAGATGGGCTACTCAGATGCAGCCACAAGGCAGGGATGTGCCCTTCTTCTTACCCAGAAAAGGGGACTGAAGTGCCACTGCCCTGCAGATCAGTTTACCTGCAGGAGGAGCCCACAGTCCCCTCCTTAAAACCAAACAAAAGCACCCCAGACCCTTTTTGGCAGAAGGGAACAGTTGTAAAATGGATGGGAGAGGAGCAGGCAAAGCAAGAGGAAAAACTCCAGCTTCTGTATTTCCTATTGCTGGTAGGTAGGGATGTAATTTTGGAGTTCCTTCCTTTTTAATGGGATAGGTCGTAACCTTACCATCATTTATATGTCTTTCTGTATTTATTGCAGTGGCCTGGCCAGACACACTGTGGAGCTGATTTCTCTCCCTCAAACATTAGTAGTGTCCTCACAGATGGCAATGTACCAGCCTATGCCTTACACAGACTTTTCCAAGGAAAATTCCCACTGATGCTAACAGGAATTTTTCCAGTCAGAGGCAGGGATCAACCTCTTGATTCTCATGTTTGTGGCAGGTTGTTTGGGATCAGTGTTCCTCACCCTGACCTACAGCTTGACATAAAGAAATAATACAATATTCAGACATCTGCAATCAAGGACTTTATAAAGCACTGACCTTTTACATGTGGAGTATTGCAGTTACATTGTGCAAATCTGCTTCAGGGAACATGGTTTGGATTTCTTGTCCTCAAATCCAATACAAATTGTTGCTTAAAACAAGAAATTATCGGATTCCTCTTTATATTCCAGCTCTCTGGATGGCAGTATTTTAGACTTATGTATGATACACCTCTGTGATGTGCATGAGAGAACAGAGAAGTGCATGCAAATAATTAAGAGATGCTCCAAAATCAGAACAACTGAGACAAATTATGTCTTTTATCTACAATGACTTAGTCACAAAATACCTGCATCAGTGGAAAAAAAAAAAGTTTTGCTGATCTCTCAAGGACACAAGACAAGCCAAAACCTAGATGCTCTGTTAGGAGGATACAAGTGAGAAGAGAAGCATCGTTTTTCAACTGTAATGATCCAGGTGGAGCAATTAACCACTGGTTGTGGTGGATGCTTCGTCAATAATAATTGTGAAGTGAGGTTTTGGTGGTATTCAGGAGATGAGCTCCAGCTGGTTCAAACCTGTAAGGGTGCAGGGAGCCTTTCTGCCCCGAGTTACTCAGGTGGGTAGTCTAGACAGCAGGAATAACCCTTTGTAACCGATAATTTATGAATTTGTAGAGCCAGTGTATTAAAACAGACAATTGAAAAGTCCTCATTTGTCTAAATGTAGGGTTGGGATTCTTTAATGGCTTTTTACAAATATTAAACCCAACTGAAATGCTTTCTTGACAGTCTTGCACATGGCTCAGTTCCAGGAAAAGCAACCTGCTGGGAATTGATTTTTTTCTCTAAAATATCCAAGTGATGGAAATTGCTTGAGGATTGGAGAGTGGCCCTGAAATAAAACTGGAATTCTGCCTGGTAGTCACTACCGACAGGATGAGAAAATTCCTTTCAACTCGAAATAAGGGAGTTTCAGGTAAACAAGAAATATAGAATTGGATGGGAACTGACTACTCTGATTTCACAATCCAAATTGCATAAACTGAAGAAAAAAGAAGTGTTAGTAGTGAAGTGTAATTTAAAGATTGGATTTTCAAAAGCACATTACCCAAACCTGCACATTCATTTCATCTGGAGGGAAGAAGGCACGCCATCTGATACCAATGATTAATCCAATGGAGGCCCAGACTTGTTCTGCTCATTTAAGAGGAGAAATTACATATTCTGAGAGAAAGTAAAAGCAGCTGTACTGGCTGAGATACTTGTGGGTCCTCTAAAGACTGCAGAACATGGCCCATCTTTTCCCACATGTATTAATATGTGTGTTTTTTTCAAAGACATAAAAGTAACTTTGGGTCTGAAATATCCAAAGTATATTAGAGATTTTCTCTTTCTTTCTTTCTTTCTTTCTTTCTTTCTTTCTTTCTTTCTTTCTTTCTTTCTTTCTTTCTTTCTTTCTTTCTTTCTTTCTTTCTTTCTTTCTTTCTTTCTTTCTTTCTTTCTTTCTTTCTTTCTTTCTTTCTTTCTTTCTTTCTTTCTTTCTTTCTTTCTTTCTTTCTTTCTTTCTTTCTTTCTTTCTTTCTTTCTTTCTTTCTTTCTTTCTTTCTTTCTTTCTTTCTTTCTTTCTTTCTTTCTTTCTTTCTTTCTTTCTTTCTTTCTTTCTTTCTTTCTTTCTTTCTTTCTTTCTTTCTTTCTTTCTTTCTTTCTTTCTTTCTTTCTTTCTTTCTTTCTTTCTTTCTTTCTTTCTTTCTTTCTTTCTTTCTTTCTTTCTTTCTTTCTTTCTTTCTTTCTTTCTTTCTTTCTTTCTTTCTTTCTTTCTTTCTTTCTTTCTTTCTTTCTTTCTTTCTTTCTTTCTTTCTTTCTTTCTTTCTTTCTTTCTTTCTTTCTTTCTTTCTTTCTTTCTTTCTTTCTTTCTTTCTTTCTTTCTTTCTTNCTCTCTTTCATTTTTTGGACATTTGCTAGCATTATTTAATGACATAAAATTGAACCACCCAACACCATATATAGAACAGAGTAGAAAATTGAATCAAAGCAAAGAGGGAAAGTGCACTGGAACAGATCCTTTGCCAACTCTGCCTTCAAATATTGAGAAAGACCTTAGATATTAAAGTGTATCAACTACAGTCTGCAAAATCAATAAGGTTTTCTTTTGTTTGCTAGCCCTGGTGATGATATTTAACTGTAACCTCCCCCCAGTGCCTTCCAACACTCACCCCCTCAAATCACAGAGACAGTGAAAAGCTCTTCACAAAGAATTAAAGGATGAGTTTATAGCCATTGTTTAGAAACATAATTAACAGTGTGTTTAAAGCAAAAGTGAGACAATTACCACCTCCTAAAGCCCTTAAGAAATCTGAGCAGCAGACCTCCTGCCAGACTGTGTGATATCACCGGCACCATAAACAGCGCTGTGCAAGAACCATCCCATTCACAGCCCCAGCAGATACTGTCCTTATGTGCTAAGGATTATTATTATTACTATTACTCTCTTTGTTTATGGTGATGTGCTTGGCAGTCTGCAACTCAGGTTTCTCAAGATCACACTGACTCCTACAGGGAGCAGCCTCACCTCCGAAGATGTCAATGGGAGTTCAGAGCTCTCAGGACTTCCCTTTGGAAGGTCAAAGAATCCTGGAGTGGTTTGGGTCAGTCGGGACCTTAAAGACCATCCAATTCCATCTCCCTGCCACGGGCAGGGACACTTTCCACTAGATCAGGTTGGGCCAAGCCCTGTCCAACTTGGCTTTAGGTATTTCCTAGGGTAGAATGAAGAGCAAAATCTCATCTTCTCACGTCAAAGCTAGAAACACCACAACACCTTGTCCTGATACATCCAGGGAGTCCTAAGGTGAGCTTAAGTGCATCATGATCCTCTGTTTCACATCTGTTTGCAGAACAGCAGGTAACCTAAATTGGCACTGCTCTTAAGGTTCGTTTCGTTTGGACTAGTCAAACTGTTTTGCAACATATTCATTACAGAAAAATGTGGTAAATTAGGTTAAGTAAAGCCAGAAAGCCCTCTTAATTGCTTTGAACAGAAAACCACTAGGAGTCTCAGCAGCAAGGATGCGTTTTCTATACACCTGAACTGTTTTAAGTGCTCCCAAACTACACAGTTCTGCTGAAATACACCCCCTCTGTCCCCACCAAGGCTCTCACACAGCACCAGCTGGGATGCAGCACCAGGATAAAGGATGTAAGATGTGCCACACCTTCTGGGCATCTTCCAGTTGAACAAGTGAGAAACATTTGGTAATAGTAAAATAATGAAATCATGTACAGAATCACAGAATCATTTAGATTGGAAAAGCCCTGCAAGATCATCAGGTCCAACCATTCCCCCAGCACTGCCAAGGCCATCACTAACCCATGTCCCCAAGTGCCACATCGCTCCAGACATGGGGATGCCACCACTGCCCTGGGCAGCTGTGCCAGGGATGGACTACACTTTCAATTAAGAAATTTTCCCCATATCCAACCTCACCCTCCCCTTGTACCAACTAAGCCTATTCCCTCTCCTCCTGTCCCTGTTCCCTGGGAGCAGATCCCGACCCTCCCCTGGATCCCTCAGGGAGTTGCAGAGCCAGAAGGTCCCCCCTGAGCCTCCTTTTCTCCAGGCTGAGCCCCCCCAGCTCCCTCAGCCGCTCCTCCTGCTCCAGCCCCTTCCCCAGCCCCGTTCCCTTCCCTGCACACCCTCCAGCCCCTCAGGGTCTCTGCTGTCTGAGGGTCCCAGAGCTGCCCCCAGGGCTGGAGGTGCCTCAGCAGTGCCAGCACAGGGGACTTTACAGAACACGAAATAACACTTGGGCGTGCAGAGCTGCCCTGCTCAGCCTCCCCCAGTCGTGGCCTCATTGGCATCCCTGGGGCTGGGGATTCCCTGCCACCTCCTCCTCCTCCTCTTCCTCCTCCTCCCATCGCCCTTCACCCTCAGTGGCCGCACCCAATGCCACCACTCTACGTTGCCACATCCCATGCCCACCCTGCTCCACGACACCCCTTTTCCACCAGGGCCACCCACTTCCCTCATTTACGCAGCCGTGACCCTGCCTACTAACAGCTTACTCACTGAGTTATTACTCCAAGGCAAATCAACTACTTGCAGTCAGAAGGTGCATAGTTACTCCCCTCCCAGACTCCAAAGGGCAAAGTTCTGCTTTGCAGATCTTATTTTTCTTATTCACAGTGAACATGTATTCCGTGGTCTGGCTGGAAACTAAACTGAGAAATAGCAGACAGAAGAAACCATACAACAAACCTAATTCTCTCTCCCTCCCGCCCAAAAAAGAGACGAAAGTCTGTCATTAGATGACATGGTGTTAAAGGAATGCTGTAACATACAGAAATCCCATGCCATTATAGGCACCCCTGAGGGCAGTGTGAATTTCTGTTCCAGCATTTGCCAAGGCACTTCATCTCTGTTCACTAGACTGGATAGGAAAATCTCAATTAGCTCATACATCGGTTTACATTGATTGAAATAATTAATGTCACTATTGGCACTTACCTGGCTGGGCCATTTATAATGTGGTGTTCATCTTATGTAAATTCAGAGAGAGGAAAGCTAAATTTCTGGTCTAATGCTGTTTGGGATCTCCTCAGGGTCTCTAAGAGAAGACAAATCCCTCCAGATTGCCATTCTTCTCCCCTCTCCTTGACACCCATAGCAGTGCAGGTGTGACATCCTTGCTGTTTGCTCCCAGAAGATGCCCAGGGAGCTGTGTGGTCCAGGTGGGACATGGGGTAAGGCACAGGTGGGTGATGTGCTGCAGCTCAGATGGGTGTGATTTGGGGTTTGTGTCTGCTTTTTTTTTGTCTTCTTTGTGTCCCAACACACAACTGCAACCCAGGAGGTCTGGGGATACGGTGCCACTGCCCAGATGGGAGCAGCTGTCTCAGAACCATTGAATAGTTTGGGTTGGAAAGGACATTAAAGCTCATTTCATTTCAACCCCCTGCCATGGNGGAGTCTCACCTGAGTGAAACAGAGGGGCAGAATCTCCTCCTCACCTGCTGCCCCCACTCTGGCCTGTACCCAGCCCATATTCCTGGCCACAGTTGCCACTGAGTGTCTCCTGGCATCGAGAAAGCAGCAATTTCCCTAAAATAGTGGGGATACGACCCTGTTTGGTAGAAAGAAAGCAATGATGTGGCATTTCACCATGTAATGCTGCTGAGCTTGGAGCCCCTGAGTGCTGGAGAAGCAGGGCTGTCCCCTTGCAAAAGCCTGTGTCCTATTGCTGTCTCCCTCTGTGTGGGTGCAATTCCGAGGAATCCTGACTCCTGGCCTCCCTGCCAGCTTATTTTCATGCAATGGCAGAGGCATTGCAGAAAGTCTGCATTTTTCTCTCTGTCTGTTTCAAGGGTTTTATCTGAAAGATCAAGGGGGGCCCTGAGTGTGTGGAGGTTGAAGGGACTGAGGTGCAGAGGGGAGGTGAAGATGGAGAGAAATACACTCTCTTCCATGTCTGCCTGTTCCCTCAATACCACGATCTCCATTATTTGTCTAAAGATAAATCTTTCAGTCTCACTCAAGTGGCTGGGTGAGCCATTGTGGTGTCATGCTGACAGGTGTCAGTGGGAGTCACCAGCCTCGTGTCTGATCCGCAGACGATTACAAAGGCATTTGAAACCATTTTTGCTTCCCCATTGCTTCCTCTTCCCAATTTCTACTTCCCCCTTCCTGCAGCTAACTGAGTTTTGCTCACCGAGAGTTGAACTTTCCAAACCAACCCATCCTTAATATTTAAATTGCTGCACTGCAGGTAGCAGACAGCTCCAGATGGCACTGAGAAACACCCACCTCTCAACCCACAGCACAGCCTGACATTGCAGGTGGAGAGGTGAGGCTGCAGAGACACCGTGTCCCAGTGACACAGAGGGAGGATTGCCTTTGAGAGCAAAATAACTTGCGTCAGTCAGAACACCCAGTGCTTTGGGCTCAGTCATACAGAGTCATCAATAAACACAGACAGAGAAAGAGGGAGAGGTAAGGTACAGAAAAATCATACAGCTGCATTACAACCCTCCATCATATTGCATAAACACTTACATGAAAAAGTCACCCAAGAGCCTCCTTGGGAGATAAATAATTTTACCCACAAGAGTGAAGACGCTCAACAAAAAGGTCATTTTGGTGAATGAAGCTTTGGAAATAGAAAAGCACTTTTCCTTCTTGAGTATGGTACGTTGAAGGATGCACACGTGACTATAAAAGCCAAAATAAATTCCTTTGTTATGTACTTGATAAGTGTAGGGTCACGTTTGCACTTCAGTATATACATACTTAGGTGAGGTGTCTCTTCTTTGTAATTCCCCAACATCTCTTCTTGAGCCAGTGTTTGTAAAATGATATTTCTATATTTACTTAAGCATCTATTTAAAGAGGAACCCCTCACAATTACTCACCACACAGATAGATGACACTGTTTGGCTGTGTTTATTTAGTTTCTATTAGTGATTGGCAAAAAGTCTATTGTGGCTTCAAAGCATATATAGATGAGTGACCCGCTGATCATAAAATAAAGTATGATGATGCCTTCAAGGCGTTGTGGGAAATGGCATCTAAAGAGACACATATCACTGTCTCATCCTGCCACTTTGTGATATAATATTAAATCCTGTCATTCTGGTAGGGCTGGCTCAAGAGAAGACATACATAAAGTAATGGCAGTCTATGGTATAGACTAATGAGAGGAATTCAAAGGAAACTTGTTAACTTCAAAAGTTAGCTTCAAAACATGAGTTCATTTGTCACTGCAGGTGAGACATCTGTCTCCAAGCCCTCTGTCAGCGATGATGGACAAAATATGAGCCACCAGAATGTTAATCCCAAATTGCTGGCTTGCTGTTACCTGCTGGTACATGGGTCATCCTCTGGGAACCCAAGCACAGACTGTCCTTTGCCCAGCTTCACTCATCCAGAGTTTGGTCATGGAGGGATGTGGATGACACAGACAGAATAGCATCTGGACTGGGATCAAAGGACATATGAAAATTTACTGCTTGTCATCATGTCTTTCACTGCCCTGAGTACCTCTGCTCATGGAGAGCTTGAAGAGTGCCTGGTCTGCCCTTTATTTGGCTTGGACATTGGTGCAAACACTTACCAAGTCTGGCTCCAGGTGAATAGTTTTTAATTAATAGCTTTTCAGCATATTTAGCCTTCCAGGTGAGGTTGGTTAGGGTAGGAGCTCGTCTTGTCTATGCTCAGAGGACTTAGCAGCAGAATTGTACCATTGCACCCAGATATTCCTTGCTCAAGAAACACATCTCATACCAACTTCTAAACTCTTCCTGTGAGGTGTAGCTTAAACTCCACTTCTAAACAGCATGAGCTAGAAGAGCAGGAGGACCTGTCTGTGTTCATCATCAAAGTCCACACTACTGGGGGGATATTGCTGCTGACACTCACTAACCCTGCCAGTGAAACATTAAGTCTGAACCACTGGCCATTTCATTTCCACTTTTCATTTCAAGGTGTTGGTTCATGGCCCTCTGTTGACTTCCCCACCCACCTGGATGCTAAGCCATTTATGGAGCAGGAACTGCTCCCTCTTGAGAAAGAAGAAATCCTCCAGGACTGTGAGAGTGCTAACACTGACAGAAATAGATAACAGCAATTATGGTTTCCTTGTGGATTTTCAACATATTAGGGGTGAAATGAAGATAGAACAGAGCACTGGGTTTTTGGTTGTCATGCTGTAGCCCCATGCCTTTGCATGCTGGGCAAACCTAGTACACACAGTCATTTAATAACCCAGTGGGGTTATTTCAAATGAGATGCCAAAATAATCTAAAGTACTTTTCACATGTCTGGAAACAAAACTTCCCCCCATGGAAGGTAGAGCATCCTCAGTTGTTACTGATATCAGGGAGAGCTTGAAATTATTTGCAACTTTTGTTGAGGGTAGAACACCTTTGAAGATAGAGATGTCTCTGTCTGGAAAGCTGTGTTTGGTCTGTGTAACATACCAGCACCTTATTTTCCTAATGTTGACCTTACTGGCAGATGGGTAATCATGGGCAAGCCATAAATGAAATGAGCAAAGAAAGTGAGAGAAGGTCCTAGGAAGAAAGAGAGATGTCTCTGCAGCCCAGTTTCTGTCCCAGTGCATACCTCATACATAGCACTTGGACTCCTGGGCTTTAATAAAAGAGTACTCCATCAAAATTTTTTCAGGTGGTTATATGTGACTGTAGGATATGCATAACAAACAGACCATTTCTGAGCTTTCTTCTGGGTGAGCTTGTCTCTCCTGGACAAAGTGACCCCGGAATTTATTGGCTCAAGAATTCCAGTCTAGACTGTACAATATTTTTTTCTAAATTGGGAAATAGGCTTCTGTATCACGCTGGCACTTTTTGTTAATTTTACCTCAGGTCTGTGGTTTTATTCCTCTGAAGTGCTGTATGCTATTTCAGATCTTTTTATATATATATATATATATGTATGTATGTATGTATGTATGTATATAGTTATGTATATACTACTGCTGTCAATCTCATATTCTGCTATTCTTTCCTTATAGTCACTGAGACAGCACATGTAGACCTGGCTTTGCTGAAGGCAATTAATCTCCAGCTGGAACTTATTGACTTTAAATAGATGTTGGATGAATTTCATCATTTATCCTTGCCTTTTGATGATGCTACTGTCTGAAGGTTATCTACTACAGTGATTTCATAATCCTTTTGGGTCTCTTTCATATCTTCAAAAGGCAGGAAATAGTTTTTTTAGCTGCTCAAGAGCCACTCGTGTGCAGGTAAAGAATTTAACAGCTTGTGGGAGTGCTACTTACTGCCAGCAATAATGTGATTGATCTTTCCTGGAACTGAAAAAATGCTTCTTAGAAGTGACATTGTGAGAGGCAAAAACTGAGATATTTTCTTTCACTTGTCTACTAGGAACACTTAATAGAACAAAATAAGTACCTAGCATTGAAAGACCTATCTCCTTGGACTTCCGTGGCAGAATTTAATTGTTAATTTTTTGTGGGAGAAGAAGGATTGTTAGTTTTATTTGAAGATCTGGAATAGAAAAGGAACAGTTTGCTCAAGCATTTTCTAATTTAGATGTTTCTGGTAGCAAAAAAAGTTTAAAGTTAAGTTCATTTTCTAGTTTTGCAAGAGGAGGATTTAAGAGGAGAAAACCAAATTGCATTGACTATTGTATGATATACGTATCCAGATGGCTGGGCTGGCTTATCTTTATTCTGGGATTTGTATGTACTGAACCCCAGTACATGATTTTGGCACATATCTCACTATTTTTTCATTCAGACTTACCTGATGAACTCTTCCTTGTATAAGCACTGACAGCTATTTCCCTCCTGCTTCAGGAGCTGTACTGTTCTATCTCAAGGCCATGGTGCTGCCTTCCCATCCCAGGCACAAAAAACACAGGCTAAAAAAGCTGCAAAATATTCAGGTGAAACTATAGCCATAACCTCCATGGAGCAGAAACATGGTTTTGAGCAACCTGATCCAGTGAAAGATGTCCCTGCCCACGGCAGTGTGTTGGAACTAGATGATATTTAAGGTCCCTTTCAACCCAAACCATTCTGGAATTCCAATTATCATGTAAGAATGGAATAAGTTGCTTAACTGGCTTTTTGTCTCCCACTGTAGAAGGTTTCGGATTCTGGAGTTGCTTTTGGCTGGCAAATTACTACCTAATGTCCAATCTTCCCACACCGCAGAAGAATAAATAAATACCTTCTGTAAATCAGAAACCTTCTTATGGCTGAGCATGTCTACTTACCCTACATGGAATACTGACTTTCTCTCGAGAGGAAATGCATGGAAACAAGGGACCACATTGGGATGGGAGGTTTTAATGCCAGGATTGGTTTATGCAGAGCTTCCTAGCACACTGTCCCTGATGGACAGGGCTCCAAAAGCTGTGTTTGCTGTGGGCAACCCTCTCCTGGAGCTGGGTAACAGATTAGCTGACTTCATGAGCTTCTTTCCAAGCCTCATTTCTCATTTAGTTTCCTAAGAGGAAATGACACTCTTATTATCTTGGTCTGATGCTCTCATCGGCTCGAAAATTATGATGTGAAAATATTTACTAAAGCCTTTCTTCTACTTAAACCAAATAAGAAAAGAAATTACATAGAGTCCCAGAATAGTTTGAGTTGGACCTTAAAGCTCATTAAGTTCCAAACCCCAATCACCATGGGCAGGGACACCTCCCACTAGCCCAGGTTGCTCCAAACCCCGTCCAACCTGGCCTTGGACACTCCCAGGGATCCAGGGGCAGCCACAGCTTCTCTGCCCAACCTGTGCCAGGGCCTGCCCACCCTCCCAGCCACCAATTCCTTCCCAATAGCCCAGCCAGCCCTGCCCTCTGGCACTGGGAAGCCATTCCCTGTGTCCTGTCCCTCCAGGCCTTGTCCCCAGTCCCTCTCCAGCTCTCCTGGAGCCCCTTTAGGCACTGCCAGGGGCTCTCAGGTGTCCCTGGAGCCTTCTCTTCTCCAGGTGAGCCCCCCAGCTCTCCCAGCCTGGCTCCAGAGCAGAGGGGCTCCAGCCCTGCAGCATCCCTATGGCCTTTTATTTTTGTTGTTGTATTTTATTCATTTTGGGATATGCAGTCCGGATTTTCTTCCACTTGCCTCAGCTCCTGTGAATACCTTGGAGGTGATACCCAAAAAGAGCCCCTAACAGACCAATTCCAGGTACACACTTGCTGGCACAGCTTTTCCTGAGAGCTATCCACCACCCCTTGGTTTACACATGGTAGCCTGGGGATTATCTGTGCATATAAATGTTTATTTTAGCAAGTATATCTAGGTGATATTTTTAGTAGCCATAACAGTTAGTAGTATTTTCATGCTAAAGCCTGTAGTTCATCAGCCTTTTTGGTGTTGTATCTTATCTCGGAAATGTGATTGTCTGCTGAGGGATTTTGTGTACAGTGTAGTCTTCAGTTGTGCAGTACTTAATCTACACACAATTTGTTTGCATTAGAAAACAGACAAAGCAAAAAAAACCCCACGTGTCTCGCTTCAAGTAACTGCATTAATGCTGTGTGACATTATCACTCTGTTTAGGATGTTTTTTATCCTTCTTAAAAAAACACCCCAAAGATACAGAAAACATCAGGAAAGCAAAATTGCACAGCCCTAGGCAATGCATTAAGTGAGGGTATGTGGACTGACTTATCCAGGTACCTCTCATGGTATAGAGGGCAGTCAGGGAAGCATTTCAGCCACCAAAAAGAAAATGCCAAAGTCCTTTCTAAAACGTTTTCCAAACCACTAGCACTGTTTGCTTTGTACAATGAAACTGCAGCGATGTTCCCCGATCCAGTGTTTATTTTTGCTGGCATAATTAGCTGATTTTTTAACTAGTAATTGTGCTTAGAAGTGGCTTCCTTTAAAAAAATTGTTTTAAGCTGTGCAGATCTTCTGGGCTTTGTGTGTGTACAATGCCTCGAACTGGTAGGACCCCAATGTACTAAAGCAGTGCTGCTAATTAATTCTTGGCTGCAGAAGTCCTGATAAGAGTAAACAAAGAGTGAAATTAGCTCCGGAGAAGACACAGGAATTCGCAGGCAAACCCACATCCTTCCATGATATCATTGGGAATCCACCCATACTCCACCCATACGTTCAAATGAGCCCTGGCCGAAGGCAAGAGAGCTGATTTTTGGGAGGGTGAGTTGTAGATCCTGGAGAGACTCAGAGTAATTTACAGCCTGTAAGGATTTTATTCCCATTAGCTTGGAGAGCAAGATAATTTACATTTACTTTCACATGGTGAAGCCAAAAGCCTGAGCCCCCACACCCACTCTGGTCATCACTGCACCATCCAGCAAAGCCCCTCCAAGGGTCTGATAGCGTGAGATGACTGCAAAGGTGCACAGAATGTTGGACCTGTGCTCTTCCAGAGGCTGCTCCCCTGAAAACCTCTGTGCATGCTCAGGAGAGGATTTTAACACCAGACTGGGAGGTGCTGCCAAACTCCTGCCTATGGTGATCCTGGGCTGGGCAGAGGCAGCTGCCTGAAGGATGCTCTGAGTGGGGCTGGTGGAGATGCTCCCCCCAAACCCAGTAGACCTGGTAGCATGGGGAATGCTTCCCCAGGAAACCTCAGTGCTAAACTGCTGCCATAAAGCTGATTTTTATTTTTTTTCCCCCTAGAGTGAGGACTGCAGTGAAGAGACATTGAGAGCCTCATAGTGCTGGCGTGTGTTGCCATGACACTGATGTAATTGCTGTTACTTTCTCTCAGCCTTTCAGAATCAAGTGACCAATTTTGCCCACCCTCATCTGCAGGAGGAAAGGAATTTTCTGTAATTCAGTAAATAGGTACATTATACCTGCACTTTCACAACAACAGTGAAGTGTTTTTGCTGTTCCTGCTGTTTGCTAACACGCTGCTGTTTGTGTGAGCAAATTGTGGAGCTGATGGCAGAACATAATGAAATGCTATCTCAGAATTTTCTCCAAGGGGCAATAAGAGAAAAGCAGAATAAGAGGATAATATAAAGATGGAAAGTGGTAAAATTATGTCTAGACCTTCTACCTTGAAAAACAAATCCAGTTCCATCTGGATGGCTGCCTTTATGTTTTAAGTTGCAGGTACTTGGCTTGGCAGACACTGGGGATGTTCAGATTCACCATTTTTTACAAGTTTCTTGACCACACTCTTGGCAAGGCCACCTAAAAACAAAACTGCATGACCCAGGCTCCAACTCTCGTGCTTTTTATCCCTGCAAGGTCTGTTACATAAAAACTTTGTTGTAGGTAATCCAAGGTAAAAACCAATTAACTAGAAACCAGACTGGATCAGGAAAAACTATACACTAATAAGGAGATGAAGTGAGCCCTGGCTTAGTGAGAGCTGGGAAACTTGATGGGTTCTAACAAGGATCCTGAAGTCTGTCTGTCCATTGCAGGTCCTGGTGTTCCTGTTGTAAAGCCTGGATTCCCAAAATGGGATGTTTTCAGGCAGTGGATTATCAATCTGCTGATGGAAGGAAGACCTCTGCCCAACCTCTCCAGTTTGGAAGGAATCCTGTTCATGATTTGGCAGGTTTTGTGCATCTCCTCTCATGGATCCCCTCTATCTTAAAAAAATCTCCATGATAACTAAGGCTAAAATGACTCCTGACTCAGGAGCTTTGGCTTTTGCTACGTAACAAAAAGCAGCAACACCTCAAGCTTCACTACCACGCACTGTTTTGCATTTATTTAGGAGTTTGACATTCATTAAAGGGGATAAGGGAATATATAGTTTTCCTTCCCATCTTGCAGATAGAAAAACTGAGGTTAAAGGGATTTAACGTGCAGCAAGACCACCCAGCCAGACCGTGGGGGAGCTGGCAGATGAACAAAGCCCTCTTGATTTATTAGCAAGCATCCATCCTAGAAGATATTGCTCTTTCCTCCAGCGAAGAGGATGAACCTTTAATAGCACAGTTAATTAGGTCTTTGTTTTATTTTTCTTTTAATTGGGTCATACTGCACCCCAAAGACCTTTCGTATTTTTTCCTTCTAGCACCAGTTAGAGGATGTTGGAAAATCTTGCTGGCCTTTGTCTGCCCCAGATGCCCGATGGACTCAGCACTGTCCTCACAGTGTTCCTCTGCCTCCAGCACTTTCCAGTGTCGACGCACGCGGAGCCTTCCCGTGTGAAACAGGGAGTCATTTTGCTGAGGCATGTTTTAAAACCAGGTTTGGATGTGACCAAATGAGCACCTCGAATGTTTCCTTGAAATCCTTTCACATCCGAGTCATCAGAATGACTTTGGAAAGCAACCAGAGCAAACAATCCCCATTCTCTCAGAGAAATGGCAGTCCTGGCTCCCTGCTGGGTGGCATCAGCCTGTCCTGCCTCCACCCTGTTTCCGGACACAAGCCCTTGTCCATTTGCCAAGTCCAGAACTGGGTTGTTATTTCCATTGTTGCATCTCTAGGGTTCACTGATTCTCTTTGAAACCCTAGATGTCCTAGATGTGCAAGACTCTGAAATGTCTTGGGATGATGGCAGGATCTCCCTGGAGCACAGCTGAGAATTGCACTCACTGCACTTCAGTAATGAGAAAATCCCAATAAATATGGACCTCTGAATTAAGTCTGGAACCCCTCTGCTCTGGAGCCAGGCTGGGAGAGCTGGGGGGTCACCTNGATTACATGATATGCCCATGAGCTTAGATCCCCCTTGCTGAGAGAAAAGCTGGGTGCCTTCTCAATGTCTCCGGAAACCCCAACATAAGTGTGGTGGCTGCTCAGTGAACCACAGATAAGGAGAAAATGGGGACTGGTGCCCCGAGGGTAAGGACGTCTGCTGTTCAGAGTGGCTTGATCAGTACATCTGTCTGCTTTACTAGATGGTGAATTGTAAAGGCACTTTTCAGCTTCTGTTACAATATAAGCAGCAATGCATGAGAACAGCAGACGGAGTACTAAAATGGATCTCGTAATTAGACAGCAAAATATTATATAAAGCTTCTTCTTTTCTAAGAATGGCTGACAAATACAATCAGGCCAATCAGTGTGTTACTAAAACCTTCACAGCCTTTTCAAAGCGTTTAAAATTGTGACTTAAGAGCAAGAGTAGGATCTTGAAATTTGGTTCATACTGGATAACCAATAAGACAATGGATCAGAATTGCCATTGAAATAGAATTCTAATTGTCATCAGAAGTTATTTGCACTAAATACCCTATGAATTAACTTCTGAGTCAGCTCAGCAGGTAAAGAAGAAGAAAGAATCTATCCGTGACTATACGCAATTGGAGGAACAGCCCCGTGTTAAAAGCACTGAGTTCAGTTCTTTGGGGTAACATTTTGAGTACTCATGGCTGTTTGTGAAGTGAAATTATTTTGTTTTGCACAGTGAAAAATTCCTGACCTCCCCTAACATCACAGACTTTGTTGTCCTCATTCAAAGACAAAATGGGAAATAGTTTTTAAATTAAATGTCAGGGAATAAGGCACATGGTAGGGCTTGTTTTTAAGGGGAAATTGACTGGCACAGTCTGGATAGTAAATTTTATTATTATGGCATAACTGCCCCATCTTCCAGCATGTGAGTGATTTTATTGTGCCTTCAAAGAAGACAAGAATGTCGCTATTGTCCACATGTGGCTGGTTGTGGTTAGGCAATGAAGACACAGACCCCTTAACCCATGAAAATTCAAACCACTGGCACCAGTCCACGCACCATGTACGTCACTTGGCTTTCAGAAACGTCAATACCCATCTCTGCCATGGGCTTGTACCATTTCAAAGTACAACAAAATCAATTTTTAAAGAGCCTGTCAGCTTGTTGAGGGTGTCCCTGCTCATTGCAGGAGGGTTGGACTGGATGCCCTTTAGGGGACCCTTCCAACACAAATCAGTACATAATTCTGTGATTCTAATGTGTTCCTGCTCTTTTGTCAACCAGTTGGATTTGCAAAGGTAAGTAAAACCAGCACAATAAGAATAATGTAACTCTGATAACCCATAAGTGGAACGGCAAACTCCTCCTCTTGGTGGCCTGCAGAACCCACCTTTCACCTTCTCCTCCCTCCACAGGTCTCTGCCAGATGCTGTATGAAGTCTGACACACCCATCAAGTGACCAGAGGTGGTGGGGTTGGGCATGGGAGGGCTGACGAAGGCAGGCTGGGTCTGGGCCCCTGGACATCACACTGGCATGTGTGTGCTTCTCCCCTGCCCCAGGGCACTGTCTCCTGGCATGAACTTTGAATGAGACACACTGCTAATTCCACCTGGTGGTACAAACTGGGAGAGGCTGTCATGTTTTAGGCCAGCTCTGGATGTCCTGCTGAGCCACAGACCAGAATAATACAAGTTATACTTAATTAGCACTTACTCATCAGTGCCTCAGGTATTCCTTTGGCCTCAAATCCTGCCATGGGCAGCAAGACCTGGAGCAGCCCATGAAGAGCCTGATTGCCCTTCGTTCTACATAAAATTGAGGGAGGGACTCACCCAAGGTGACAAGAGCCACAGCATCATCCCAGTGCTGCTGAGGACCTGCCACTGAAATACAGGCTCCAACAAGAATGAGCTGGTCCATCCTAGAGGGGAGCAGTGGACAGAAGGATGCTGCCTGCTCAATTCCCTCTACAAAACATAAATACCCCATCATCTGCTAAGGAGGCTAATGTTTGTCTCACAGAAGAACAGCCCTCCTGGTGCTGGAGCACACTTGGACATTTGGATGCCTTCCAAACACTGGATCACTTGACCCCACCAATTATTCTTGTTCATACATCACAGAATCCCAGAATGGTTTGGTTGGAAGGGACCTTCAAGGGCATCTTGTTCCACCCCCTGCCATGGGCAGGGACACCTTCCACTAGCCCAGGTTGCTCCAAGCCCCATCCAACCTGGTCTTGGACACTCCCAGGGATCCAGGGGCAGCCACAGCTTCTCTGCCCAACCTGTGCCAGGGCCTGCCCACCCTCCCAGCCAACAATTCCTTCCCAAAATCCCATCTGACCCTGCCCCTCTGGCACTTGGAAACCATTCCCTCTTTTCCCTCTCACTCCATGCCTTGTAAAGTCTGTCTCCATCTTTTTGGTTGGCTCCCCTCAGGCGCTGAAAGGCCACATTGAAGTCACCCCAAAGCTTCTCTTCTCCAGGCTGAACAATCCCAGCTCTCCCAGCCTTTCTTCCCAGCAGAGCTATTCCATCTTTCTGACCATCCTGGTGCCTCCTCTGGACTCTCTCCACTCTCTCCAGCAGCTCCATGTCCTTCCTGGGGACCCCAAAGCTAGAGGCAGCTCTGCAGGTGTGGTCTCACCTGAGTGGGGCAGATAGGGAGAACCACCTCAGAATTCACCTGGACAGGTGAATGGGGCCAAACAAGTCCCAACCCTGGGAGGCTTTGGGTTGGAAGGCAACATGAGTTCAACAGCCTCGCTGCCCAACCAACCGGTTTGAATAAGTTATGGGCTGAAAACCTAGAACATTTGTTCTTGTGAATATTAACGGTGATCCCTGGGTGCTGTTTATCTGACCAGGCCATCTGAATCCTCGGAAAGTACATGTATGAGTTCAAATCCATCAGCTAAGCTGTGTTGCCTCCATCTGCCCTTGGTGTCAAGCGAGGCAATCTCTGTCAACCTGATGCTTTGTGTTTGGGCAGCTTCAAAGACCTCTGGGAATGGGTGCAGGGTGCTGGGCTCAGAAACACCCCTGCCCAAAGAAATAAGAAGGAATTAATGGTATAAAGCTCTTTTCTTTTTCTTTTCATATTATTTTTTTAAAGAACAGAATTGCCATGTCCTTAACAAGCACTGATGGGCCACATGCAAATTATGCCTTCCCTTTTTATTCCCTACAGCCATGTGGCTGTTGCAATGGTACTGATAATTTAAACATCTCACACTTCGGACAGGTCCCTGATGGCAAAAAAAATAATATTTTAATTAAAGTGGTTCAGACAGTCTCCCTCACTTGCTCCTTAGATGCTGGTTTTACAAAGGACATTTGCTTACAAGGCTCAGCTGGATTTTTCTTAAGAAGTGCCCTAAGCATTTCAGATGCCATCTGTGCACCTTTGTTGTTCAGGTGCATTAGCAGAACTTCCCCAGTTCTTTCCAAATCGATAAATTCATCAAGTCACCATTTGATATCACCATAGAGCAGCTGTTTGTGGAGTTGCTTAATCTCCATGAGGACACTGTGGTCAAAACCCAAGCTTGCATCCATATGAATGCATGACACAAGCAGGACACTCTGCCCCTGTAGGGCTTTCCAGGACAGAGGTTTCTGGGGCTGCTCAGGGCTGGATATTTATCAGTTCCCTGAAAACCAGGCTGGCTGCAGGTCTCCCTGGAGACCTTGTGCTGCCTAAGCAGATGATCCTCTTACCTCGGTGTATTTTGTACACCACAGTTTGGGGTCTTTTTCCCCACCTAAAATTCATTTTGGGAGATGCTGAGATTGCTGTGGTGGGGTACCTGGGGCCGAAGCTGGGAAGGAAGCAGGTGTTTATTCAAGGAAATATGTTCTGTGAAAGCTTTTCTCTTAGAGCTTCTGCAGGGATTGATGTCACACCTTGTTTTGTCTGCAGGCAATGAGCTGTGGATGGTTAGGCTCTCTTTAAATTACATCCGAGACAGAGATGGAATTTATATTATTTTTAAATCTCCTTATTTTCCTTCTACATCTTCTCATATATCTTTCCCAACTGACAGCTGGGGTGAAATGCCTGTCACAGAAGTTTCTTCCCGAGGTTCATTACAGGGAAGAGAAATCATTTTCTCTAACATTTGCGTAGTAGAGAAAATATGAATTACTTTTCCCATTCATGCCTTGATAATTTTTCATGAAACAAATAAACGAGACATGAAGTATCAAGCTTCTTTGTTATTAGTGTCTCAGTTCTGTCTCTGAGTGCACTACTGTTGGGATCACAGCCAGAAATCACTCTTTTAAGTGACCTGCTGCTTTAGGAGAACAATTTCCCCCTGTAACACAGCTGGGTTTGTCTTTCTGCTCTGGCCCTGTTGAAAGCAACTGCAGTTTTATCATTGATCTTGAAGGAATCAAGCCTCCAGCTCCTATAGTTCCATGTACATCAGGTTTTGGCTGGGCTGCTTATAACAGCACTTAAATTTAAAGAATTCACTTTCAGCCACCAACTACAGTTGTCTCACCTTGAGAAAGTCTGTCCTTACATTTCTGTCCCACGCAGAAAGGGCAAGGAAGCAGCTCATGGCTGCAGGATGCTGCCATCCAGACAAGGACAAGGCCAGCATAGCCTTGGGCATCCAGATCCAGGACCATGGCCCCAGCCAGACCCAGCCAACATTCCATTCCTCTCCACATCCCTGCAGCTGCTGTGGATGCAGGGAGCCCCCAGGCAGCTGCTGGGGCAGATGTAGCTGTGCAATCCTGCCCCCCTCACATTAAAACACTTTGATGAGCCAAGGGCATCAGCTCAGAATAGTTTGGTCCATTTTGTGGAACGTCAGCATCACTCCTGCCACCCTGCCTCGGAGCAGGTTCTGAGCCTGGGCATCACCATCACCATGAGCATATTTGCCCTTATTTCACCAGGTAGCTCTTCTGTATGCCCAGAACCTTCTGCCTGAATGGAGGCACTTGATGTTTGAATGACAGGGTGGTTTGGGTTGGAAGGGACCTTCAAAACCATCTTGTTCCGCCCCCTGTCATGGGCAGGGACACCTTCCACTGCCCCAGGTTGCTCCAAGCCCCGTCCAACCTGCCCTTGGACACTCCCAGGGATCCAGGGGCAGCCACAGCTTCTCTGCCCAACCTGTGCCAGGGCCTGCCCACTCTCACAGCCACCAATTCCTTCCCAATAGCCCAGCCAGCCCTGCCCTCTGGCACTGGGAAGCCATTCCCTGTGTCCTGTCCCTCCACGCCTTGTCCCCAGTCCCTCTCCAGCTCTCCTGGAGCCCCTTTAGGCACTGCAAGGGGCTCTCAGGTGTCCCTGGAGCCTTCTCTTCTCCAGGTGAGCCCCCCCAGCTCTCCCAGCCTGGCTCCAGAGCAGAGGGGCTCCAGCCCTGCAGCATCTCCGTGGGTTCCTCTGGACTCGTTCCAGCAGGAGTTATTTCCCATGTAAACTCTCCATGATTATCTGTGCTGGCTTGGAGGGACCATCCTCACTCAAACCCAGCAGCACCATGGCAAGCCAATGGGTGATGGGAAGGACCTTCCTCTGTTGCCTCCTTTAAGGTTTTGTTGATATTTCCCCTCCTACAGCTGACTTGCTGAGTGCATTACCCACATTAAGAGACTCCCTCGCTCAAATCTCATCACAGCGCACCCTGAGATAGAGCAGGAGCCTTGGTGCAAGAGGGAAGCCATCCATATGACCCCACAGGCTGGCCCCCAAGCATTAATGTTATCAAATTACAGCTAACAGGAGCAGATTAATGCCCAGTGCTGCTGGAGGAATTGCCATGCTGATCAATGCAGAGAGGGCAGCCCCTGGGTCCCCCAAATGCTGCAAACTGGAGCAATTCAGGGAGAAAAGCATGGATACAGCCCTGGGATCAGTTGTTATGATCTGAGGGATGCAATAAAAAGGTTATGGAGTGTGGCATCTTCTATCCCTCCACGCCCTGCCCCACAAATGGGCAAAACAGAAATAAAAACTTAAAAAATATTTGTTGCAGTGGGTTTTCAGCAAAAATTCAGCATCATGCTGATGCAGGGTGAAATAGAGGAAAATGAAGCAGCTCAGAGCAGGTTCCCTCATCCAAGATGTGGATGGGGGAGCCTGATCTCTCACCCTTCTGCTGGGGCACTGAAGGGTGGACCTCACATGGCAGCAGCAGTGTGGTGTCCCACCTCTAAGGAGAAGGGAGCACCCAGGATTTGTAGGTGCTCACGGTCAAAAGGAACAACAAAAGTCAGAGGGTTTGCAAAAACTGTTTTTTTAGTAAATCACACACCTGTCTTGGAAACTGGTAAGTCCCTGACTTCCCCACATAAGTATGGGTCAGTGTGTTTTGGATAAAGGGGTGGGGATGAAAGAGAAAAGAGAGAGATATGAATTAAAGACAGGGAAAGAGGAAGAAAGGAAGGAAAGGAGAAGGAGAAATCACTGATTCCAGCACTGGTCCATCTGATGGGGTGTTCAGGATCCTGGCCATCCCACCCTGGCTTTATGAGGGCACCTTTATAGGTAAGTTTTCTCTCACCCTGGAGAGAAGTTCCTCATTTCCTATGCAAATTAGTTCTCATGTTCAGGCCTTTCTTTCAGACCTTTCTGGACATGACTCAGAGGCTTCAGAGGTCTCAGGTGTCTTGATCCCCCCTCTCACAGAGTCCCAAAATAATTATGATTGGAAAAGCCCTGCCAGCCCATGGAGCCCACCCTGTGCCCGATGCCCACCTTGTCCCCAGCCCAGAGCTCTGAGTGCCAAGGCCAATCCTGCCTTGGGCACCTCCAGGGCTGGGCACTCCAACCCTCCCTGGGCAGTCCCTTCCAAGGCCTGACCACCCTTTCCTTGGAGAGATGTCCAACTTGACCCTCCCCAGTCCCAGCCTGAGGCTGTTCCCTCTGCTCCTGTCCCTGTTCCCTGGGAGCAGATCCCAAACCCTCCCCTGGATCCATCAGGGAGTTGCAGAGCCAGAAGGTCCCCCCTGAGCCTCCTTTTCTCACTCAACACTCCCACCCAACTTGGTGCCACCTGCAAACTGACTGAAGGTGCCCTCTGTTCCCTCATCCAGATCACTGATAAAGACACTAAACAGGATTGGCCCCAGTCCTGAGCACTGGGGAACCTCACCAGGGATGGGACTGGGTACAGCACCATTCCCCATCACTCTCTCAGCCCAGACATCAGCCAGTTCTTAAACCAGCAAAGACAGGACCTGTCCAAGCCATGGGCTACAGTTTTTCCAGGACAATGCCATGGGAGAATGTTTCAAAGGGTTTCCTGAAGACCTGCTCCTTGATGTGTGCTATGCTTATCTCCAGGAGCCAAAACAAGGAGATTTATCCCAGGAAAGTGCTGCCCTACCCCTGTATAGCCCCTTCTTCAGCCACATTCCAGTTTTTCTTACACTTGTTATCATCAAAAAGTTTTGTCTGTTATTCCCAAAAATCCTTGGTTGGCTCCAAGGCCACCCAGATATCACTGTTTGAGACATGCATGTTAGCCCCTTATCTTCTGGGACTCTACAAGCTGCTGCAGGCAGGGATTGAGCAATGGGCAGAAATCTGAGCTTTGCAATGAGAAATTATGGGGATACTCAGAAAGGGGAATGTCCCCAGCTAGCCAGGCACCATCGTGGTGGGTGCTCTGTACATCAGGGCAGGAGGTGGGATTGTTCAGATATGATGAGAGGATGTTTGCTTCCCCTGCAGTGAGCATTTGTCAAGCTTAAGGGCATTGCTCAAGGGCAGCGTTGACAACAAAAATGTGATTATTCAGCATTTCTCTGTCATTTTTGCATTTTCAAGATGCCTTTCAGGCACTAACCAGACATTAAACATGAGCTAATCTTTTATTATAGATCCTCTGCAGCCATTAAAATGGGATTAGGACTCAAATTGGGTGGGTATTGAAAAAAAAAAAAGAATTAATTAAAAATATTCAAGTTCTTCAAATGAATTTAAAAGGGCTCATACCATGGTCCATTTACTATGGACAATAATGAGCACTCACACACTTCATATCAGGCTTGTAAAGAACACCTTGGGTGATGCTGAGTCAGTGCAATTCCAAACCAGACAAAAAGGTGACAAAAACCACAGAATCCCAAAATGGTTTGGGTCGAAAGGGAACTCAAAGCTCATCTCATTCCAGACTCCTGAGATACTGATTCACCATCTGCAACTTATGGACAAAAGGACTTCCACAGCACACAGGGATTTTGGAAAACACCCAGATTCAGTAATGAGGATTATACACATGCCTTAGCTAAGGAGTGAAAAGGTTAATTGCCACTGCTTTGGTTGAAGATTGAGTTTTTGTGGTGTCCTTAGTGGACATGGCATAGTGTAAATGGCATTGGGCAGCTGAGTGGTCAGCAGCACCTGTGGGTGATCCTGTGGAGGAGACAGCTACAGGGTGGCCACTCTACAGGGTAGCTTTCCCATGAGATAATTGTTCATGGTAATCAGCAAGTTTCAGTGTCTCTCTGTGCCAGCCCTGATGTGCTCCAAGCATCTCCAGCAGGGAGGGGAAGCAGCCCTGGGAAGGCTCTCAGCAGCTTTGGGAAGCTGTTGTTGCTTCGATGACTAATGGTTCAAGGAACTTAACTTTTGAGTTCAATGTTTTCAAGTCAAAGGCCTTGGGTAACTTCCCCAAGCCAGAGCAGTGCCCTGAGTTGCCACACAGCTGGACCACAGAAGGCTTTATAAGGCTGGAGCCGGAGTCACCGAGGGTGAGGCAACTTGCCCAGCATGACATGGACATTGGTGACATGCTGGGAGCTGACTCAGGAGATCTGGGCATGGAGACCAGCCCCTGAACCACAGTCCTCTTCTTTCTCTGACTCTTTCCACAGTGCAGCTGCAAGGGAAGCCCTGGGCAGATGCTCTGGGACGCTGAGTAGCTCTAGGATACTCCTGGTGACCTCAATCACAGGAATGATGGTCCCCAATCACCCCAAGGACAGCGTGGAATGGGGATTCTCAGCACCACAGGGCTGCTCAGTGTCCTCAGAGCCACAGCAGATCCTGTCAGGGGTTAGGGCATCACTTCCAAGAGTGTTACCTTGACCAGCATGGTCCCTTACATGCATTACAGCCACCCCAGCACACATCTCTCCAGGGGCCTTGCTTGGCTGGAAGATGCTGGTCCCACTGGTGCTGGTGATGAAGTGGATGGAGGGGAGAGCTGCACACTCAATAATTCCCAGCCAGAAGATTGCCAAGAGGAAATGCACTTCCCGTAAAGCAGGCGCTGTTACCGACTTGTTTGCTGGAATTGCTTGAGTGGTAATTATGCTCCCTTAATATTGACATATTTAAATAGTTTCCAAGCATAATAAAAGTCCTACCCTGGTCCTGCTGCCTCCTTTTCCAAATTTCTGTGGCGAGCTTTCACTTTGAACAGCAGATTATCTGGAGGGGCGTGACTTGCCCACGTCTTGTTTATTGAAGAGCAGTCCAGATGTGCTCTCATCTGGATGCACCGAGTGTCTGAGGGTGCCCTGCCCCACGAAGGAGCTGCAGATGCCTGTTGTGCACAGGAATACCTCTGTGTCCCCACGGACCTGCTCCGTGTGGGGCTGTGCTGGTCACATCCCCCAGGTCCCACACACAGCGATGTCAGTGCCAGCCCCACATTTGTGTTTCATTCACTATTTGTCAGAAGTTCCGAGACATTCCGTCCCCAGCACAAGGAAGACCATCCCCTCTCACGCTGCTTCGTGCGTGGGCCACTCTCATGAATGCTGCGAAAGGTTTCGTTTTTCCCAGGAGAAAATCATCTCCTGCTAAAAAACATGGTGGGAATTTGGGTTATTCAATGCCCCCAGAGGCCCCCCCGGTTCCTCTGTCTGCAGGACATGCCATGCATAAATTTATCTTGGGCAGACCCCCAAATGTGGTACCTTTCCCCAAAAAAGTGCATTGCCTTTTCTATTTCATTGCTGCAATTGTTGGTTCCTATATCCCTGAATGTCAGGGACAGAAGAATGTCCAAGCATGGCTCATACAGACTCTTGCTCCTCCCAGTCCTGGGCAGCCTCTGGGTGGTCTGGTCTTGGCAAACACCTCCTTGGGTTTTCCTCTCCACCCCAAGATGGGATTTTTCACAGAATCCCAGAATGACTTGGGCGGAAAAGAATCTCACAAATCATCTCTTTTCACCCCCTGCCATGGGCAGGGACACCTTCCACTAGCCCAGGTTTTTCCAAGCCCCATCCAACCTGGCCTTGGACACTTCCAGGGATGAGGAATCCTCAATCTCTCTGGGAAACATTTTTCTTCTGTCACTGAGTTTGCCAATGTGCTACATGGCCTGGGGGCTAAAGGAAGAAAGACATTCTCACTCTTGTTCAGTGAAAGTCAAAACAGGAAAAACTCCCATGCAGGCCACAAGCCACCATGGAAATGGCTCAAAATCACTCAAAAATGAGAAATTCCCCTGGGACTCTCTGCAAAGGATGGAGGGGAGGCTGCTCATCCTCCCAGTGCCCTGGTTGGATGTCAGCTGCTTGCACAGAAGATGCGTGTGTGTTTTAAGTATGACAGAGGGATGAGAAAGCAGAGAAAAAGCCAGCTAAGCATGAAGAAGGGAGGGGGGAAATGCAAGGCAGAGTGAGGGAATGGGAAAGCACAGGGGGTGTGCAGGAGCAGCTCCAGGCAGGCTCAGGCTTGGGCTCCAGGCTGTTTGCAGCCTCCTTGGTCCCGTGGTGTTCAGGGAAACGGGACTTCACGTACTTTCCTGATTAATACACAGAATTGCATCAAAGAAATACCTGGCTGTCATCATCAGCGTATCCTCCCAGAGAAAATGATCTTGGCAGGATCTTGAGCGGGCCCAGCGTCTCAGGCCAGGAGCCAACAGTGTGTTCAGTACAAGTTTCTTCATCTCCCTGTTCTTTCATCATCTCCCACACGCGCCCCACCAACCTGCCATCCCAAGGGTTACTGTGGAGGTACCAGAAAGCTGCTAAGTGAAGACACTTAAAACTCGAAGGGGCAAAGGCATCAGTAAAAATCCCAACCCCTATCCACCTGCCCCAAGCCCAACCCTGCTCCATCTGGGTTTAAACTAGGAGTGCAGGGTGCCAAATCCTCTTGGAAGTCTCTTAAATCAAGAGGACTCAATGGGCAACTTCTGGTCCCTGTGGTCCATCACAGAGCTGGGGGCACTGCCTGGGGACAAGGTACCATTCTCAGCTTCATGAGCCCCAGATCTGAACTCCAGACCCAAAGAAAAACCCCTGGGTCCATCAGCCAGGTCTCTGCAGGCTGGGATTTGGAACATTCCAGAGATGCTCTCCATCCTACGCTACCTTTTTTGAGGAATAAAGGATGATGAGGTTCTGCCGTGGCAGGAGCAGCTGCTGCCTTTGCTGATAGCTGCTAGCAGTGCACATCAGAGAGGTGAAACAAAGGTTTCCCAGGGCTGGGTCCTAAATTGTTTTGTCCTGAAGATGACTGTCAGCCCTTGAAGTTTATCAGAGACAGATATGACGCTGGAACTCATCGGTACAGACAGAAGTTTTGCTTTCCATTGACTGCAGATCAACCCAAGGCCATGGGGTGGATATGGGATTTCAGGTGTAGGATGGAGGGAAGGCCTTGGGACTTTGATGCTGAAGGTTAGGGAATAAGCTGCCCTGCCAGCCCAGGCACGAGGTATCGGCAAAGGAGGGGATTTCTTCCTCGCTCTTAATTTCGTCAGGAGCAGAGGGTTATACAACAGCGAGGCAGATGGAAATGTCACAACAGTGAGCTTGGCAGCTGCACAAACACAACTAATCTGCCCTCGCTTAATGCTCGTAGCCACAACATAAACACACGTGGGGCACAAGGTAATGGGTGAGGTGGATCTGTCGCCGGCAGCCTTGACCCATGCACCCCACTGTGCCTTCTCACAGCCCTCCCAGAGCCCCAGCTCCACTGGGATGGCTGAAACCAGCCTGGGAAAAGCCTGGTGTCTCCTGAAGTCGTGCCCCAAGCACAGCTGAGGTGCCACCTGTAGTCACTGTACTCATCCATCACCTCCCTGTAGATGTGGTGTGCAAAGGGCACCCACCCAACCCAACCAGTGCTGTGCTCCCACTCGTGGCCCTTCACCAGACAGGGTGGTACTGAGAAAAGAAGTAATTTTATAGGTAATGATAGAATTGGAATTAACAATGGTGTGCCATTTGGACATATATATATGTAAATATATATATGTATGTATTATAGATCCACGTATATACACTACTATAGGTCAATGTATACACACTGTACATGTGCATCTACACTACCTGTCTAGGCTAAATCCTTTCCCAATCAGTCCTTTCTCTTCCTAATTATTCAAACTTTGGGTCAGGACCATGGTTTCTGACTTGTTCTCTGGCACTGCCCCTCTGGGCTTTAATTTGGTTGCACAGCCAGTGATGGGAGGGAAGGAGGGAAGGAGGGAGGAAAGGAGGGAGGGAAGGAGGGGATGCTCATGTTCCTCTGCTCAGCATCTTCTGTGGATCTGGGATTTTATGAGCTCTCCACCTCGTCTTCATCAGGAGCTCCTGCTTTTCTGGCCCAAATGTGCTCTATCCAGGAAGGAGGAGAAGCCAAGGCAGGAGACAAAGGGAGCCTGAATTTTATGGCTATTGTTTAGGTCAATAATGTATCGATTACAATTTTGTGGGCTAAGAGCTTGACCTTTTAAAGGGCAATTGGCGCCTGTGAGATTTGATTTAGGAGAAAGAAAAAAATTTAAATTTCATTTTCACTTCGTATTTCAGTTGGGAGAAACTTTCAAGAATGCAGACGCCAAAGCTGGGGTTTTTTTGAGAGGGCAGAGGGTGAAGAATTTTTCCTGGAGCCATCACAAGGGGCTTCATTTCAGGGTGAAAATGGTTATGTTGCTTCTCTGCTCTGCAGCTCACAGACACAGACGAGACACAAGGCACTAAGCAGAACATTTAATCTGAAGCTCAGCCAAGTGAGTACTGGATTCTGAATATCCCACATCAAGGAATGACAGTGGGCTTTCCCCCTGTAGGAAGCAGCCTGAGCAACAAAGCAACATACAATGTTGTTTTAGGAAAAAACACACATTTTTAGGTCCTCAAGCATCTGTTTTGAAAGAGGTTTGGAATTTCCAGGTATGGCTTTGGCCCTGTAAGTTTTATTCCCATTATTCTGTAGCTGATACAGTCCTTAAATAGTGGCAGAGAGCTCTGCTGGGGCTGAGCATCCCAGGCCCTCTGTACCCCGAGTACCTGCACCCAGCAGGACTCGTGGAGGGGGCACTGCAGGCTGGGATGCAGGAACTGTGCTGGGAGAAGGGATGGACCCTGACAACAACCAGGGCTGAAAATAGAAGCAGCAGGGCGAGGACAGCTGTTCCTAGTTTAAATTGCCAGTTTCTAATAAGCTGTTTTGCTCTTTGAAAAGCATTTGTTTCGTCGGTTCATAAACAGGAGGAGGGGCTGGGGCAGCATCATCGAGGACGTCACCTACTTTGTCACTGCTCCTCTCCAGATCCTCAAAAGCCTCCAATTTTCTCCCAGTGCCATCAGAATCAGGGCTTTCAGCAGCACAAAGTGACTATAAGGAAGACTGAAGTCTGCCATTTAGTTTGCCAAGACATCTGGCAAAAACATTATGTACAGCTGAACATTTCATCACGTCTGCCAAGACATATTCATTTTGGATTAATTTTAAGACAGTTTTTAAAGTGATGATGAAGGATTATGCCATGTGCTTCAGCAGCATTAAAAAAATAAATAAAAAAAAATCTCTTCTTTAAATCTCTCATTCAAACTGTCCCAGTTTGGCAGGTCTGTGGTGTATTTGATTTGTGATTTGGAGGGATTCACCGATAGTGACATTTCCATTTATCTGAGTCCATGTGAGTGCTGGCACAGCCCATGGGTGGTGGCAGCACCTTCAGTATCAAACATAGCCACTTGGAGCAACTCATTTGCAAAAGAGGCAGCACAGCCCTAACATCCGAAATGCACCCACCGAGCAATAACCAGCATCTATGATTAAATGCCTACAAGCTGTAATCTCAGCTGGAGCCTCACAGCTCAGGGTTAACAACCGTCACAGCTCAAACTACTTCCAGAGCTGCCACTCCAGAGCAGTCCACGGTGTTCCTACTGAAGGGATGCCAAAATCTCTAGTCAGGGATGTGCAAAAGAGTGATGTAGGTCATGGATTGCTGCTTTTGAGACTCCAGCTCACACAAATCTGCAGACATTTCCATGGCCCTGTCAACTTCTCTGCCCAACCTGTGCCAGGGCCTGCCCACCCTCCCAGCCACCAATTCCTTCCCAATAGCCCATCCAGCCCTGCCCTCTGGCACTGGGAAGCCATTCCCTGTGTCCTGTCCCTCGAGCCCTTGTCCCCAGTCCCTCTCCAGCTCTCCTGGAGCCCCTTTAGGCACTGCAAGGGGCTCTCAGGTGTCCCTGGAGCCTTCTCTTCTCCAGGTGAGCCCCCCAGCTCTCCCAGCCTGGCTCCAGAGCAGAGGGGCTCCAGCCCTGCAGCATCTTTAAGACCCGTTCCAACCCAAACCATTCTGATTGCCTTAAATCCTTGTGTCCATAGCACCTCCCTGCCCTGCTCCTGTCCCTGTTGATGAGTCGCTGTTCCCAAAGTCACAGCAGGAAGTTCAGCTCTGCTGTTCGGGCCAGTGGAGGTTGCATGAGTTGCCCTTTTGTCTTTGAAATGCCATTATCTCCCCTTAGCAGAACTGCTATCACACAATGAGCGCTGCTGGTGACGTGTGTTGATGTCTCATGCAGAAGAAGGGTGGCCCCAGAGCAGTTGTCTGGTGATGTCACAGCCCGGGGATGTCCTGCCAACAGGCTCCTTTCCTGAAAGGGAAAAAAACAGGCAAACTCCCTGTGCATGATCCTTTCCCTGAACCCTTCACACACATCTGAATGTCATGAATGACCTGTGCAAAGGCACAATGAATGAATAATTCTCAGAGTCAAAATTCTGCCTCGTAGCCAAGTCCAGAATAATTCCCAGCCACCTTCAGCCTAACTGAGATAACCAACCTAGTGACATCCAGGACACCTTTCCCCACAGAGGTCAGTCTCAAGGGAACATCTGCACTGCAGTGGGAGCTCACAGTCAACAAAGCTGCTGCCAGAAGGTGTCCAGGAGCTGATGCTTCATCATCCAGGTGCTCAGGATGAGGCTGTCCTGTGTTGCCATGCAGCTGTCACCTTAAACTGCTAGTTGTGGGTTAGTAGAGCCTGTTATAATAACAGATAATAAATATAGTAATAGCAACTCCCCCCAAAACCCCAAAATTAACAGCAAATCAATCATAAGAACAGCTGGGACCCTGAATTTTGCAGTACTACTGGTACCAATGGTACAAATTCTAAGGTGGCCAAAGCTCTGCTAATGGGTAGAAATGGGAAAGGATTTACAGGGGACAGGTGATTCTAGAAGTGCAATCCTAAAGAAAACTCCTGCTCTTCCAGCAGAGAAGTGTGGGATTTACACAGTCTGAGCCCAATCCATCAGGAGAGAGCCTGGGGTTGACAAAATAAAAGATGGGATTTGACCTTTAGTTGGCTGAAAATGTACAGGAGAATAAAACCAGCAGAAAAGGTTGCATAGAAAGCTTTAGAGTTTCCAGAGAAGGAAGGGGGGTTGTTTGCTTCTTCCTTTCCTGTTTAACTGGTAGATCAACAATCTAGAGGGACAGAGAAAACTGTTTGGTTTTTTTTTCCTGTAACTTGCCTAATACTCTTCGGTTTTAGGCTAGTAGGGTCAAGAAAAGCCAGGAAACGTGGCAAAAGCAGTCAAAAAACCTTCCAAAGTGGGTTATTCCCATCTGTAGCTTCCAACCCACCACCTTTCTTTCAGAGCAACATCAGTTTCACTCTGAGAAAGGAAAATTTCTCCCTCACCAGGGACACATGAATCAGCTCCACAGGCACAACCCCCACTTCACTGAAAGTTTTCAGAGCAACTGGGTTTCCTGCCTGTTCTCCCCAAAGCTTGGTCTCTTGGAAGGGAAGGTCCTCAGCAAACAGACCTCCCCTTCTCCTTCCCATCCCTGCAGGGATAGATTTCCCTTTCCAGAGCTACTCAAGGAGTCCAGGCAGGTGGTGACAGTGGTGACCAGCACTCAGAGCAAGAAAAGAAAAGAATCACAAAATGATTTGGGTTGGAAACCATCAAGTTTCAACTCCACTGCCACAGGCAAGGACACCTTCCTCTAGCCCAGGTTGCTCCAAGCCCCATCCAGCCTGGCCTTGGACACTCCCAGGGATCCAGGGGCAGCCACAGCTTCTCTGCCCAACCTGTGCCAGGGCCTGCCCACCCTCCCAGCCACCAATTCCTTCCCAAGAGCCCAGCCAGCCCTGCCCTCTGGCACTGGGAAGCCATTCCCTGTGTCCTGTCCCTCCAGGCCTTGTCCCCAGTCCCTCTCCAGCTCTCCTGGAGCCCCTTTAGGTACTGCCAGGGGCCACAATTAGGTCACCCCAAATATGAGCATGGTCAGGAGCAGGTCCCAGTGTGACACTCATTCCATCCCTCAAAAAACAAAGACACAACTTTGGCTTAAACGGTGTGGCCAGAACAGGAAAGAGCACCTGAAGGTGCAGCAACACATCATTGTCTGGTCTGGTGTGGACAATCCTGTCCCTCCTCTGCCTTCCCCCACGACTATCGAGGTTGAGTTGTCAAAAGGTGAGATTCCACGACACATCCCTTCTTTCACCTAGCACAGATTTAAACAACAACTGACTTTTCACCATAAATAAAATAACATTCTTCTTGCAGCATGTCCTGTGGGAAGCTATAAAGCCTCGTGCACCAATGACCATGCCACACTCGTCCCACAGCAGCTACCACAGAAAACAGAACAATACTCTGTATGTACTGTTTTATTGGTTTTATTATGCATAATAAATCTTTCACACAAAGTAATGAAAAGGATCCCTAAGGTGAAGGAAAACAAGAGTGTTTGTGACTGTACCAGAGTGCAGACATCAGGACACTGCCAGACCCACGCTCCAACTCTTGGAGGAACCAATGGATTTCAGTGTAAATCTTGGTCTGGCTCTGCTGTTCCAGCTTTAGATGGTAACTCCAGCTGTCCCCAAACCAGCTGGGACCTGGGAGCACGGCATATTGTTAAACACACATGGAAATTGTGCCATTGGAACAAACCTGTTCCTTCTGCACTTCAGTGTCCTCACGATGAGAGGACAGTGAGAGATAATTCACTGTGCGACTCCCATGTTGGTTCAGCGGCTGGTTTGACCTATTCTGTCAGACTGCTGCTTTATGAACCCTTTGTAGAGAGAGCCCTTCCACAGACAAATCAGGGTCTCTCCAGTCTGGCACCTGGCTGAGCTGTCTGCTCTGGTGAGGCCTCTCTTGCCCCAGGGTGGAGGGTTCTCCCCTCGGGCAGGTCCATGTTCTGTTTAGAACAGATGAACACTGAGCCATCCCAGGAGCTTCAGAATCCCCAGTTTAAAAGTGCATCTTCAGACTGACCTTTCCAAAGCTGGGCAGCCCTGCTGACTCACAAACACTCTTAGTCTTTTAATAAAGACAAAATTACAAATCACTACAGTTAAGTAAGAAAAGTCATCCCCTTTTGACGTTTGCTCAAAGAACAAAACAGAACAGAGTAAGTTCAAAAACACAGCATCAAGTTATGTGCAGCGCAGTCATGGTTCATTCATTTCTCATATTTACCTAAGAAAACACTGCATCCCCAGTCTTAACATTGCCTTTTCTCTAAAGCTTCTGCCATTTTAAAATCCTAAATGCTCCAGGGTTGTGTGTGTATACATATATCCCTTTGTAGCTCTATCTTAATAAATTTGGAAAGCTTTTTTTTTTCTCTTTTTCTTTTTTTTAAGCCAGCATTTCCATTTGTGTAGGACTCAAATGGACTTCCACCTCTAAATAAGCAGATAAAAGGAAAGTACAATCCTAGCACGTCCTTCAGGGGGACCAAATGGTGCAAGAAATTCTATTTAAAGCCACTTGTAGGACTGTCTGAAAGCAAATCCACCTGATTCCTCAGGTCAACAAAGTGAACATGCTGGAGCAGGCAGTGAATACAGAAGGTTGCTACTTATGTTTAGGAACTAATTCTTTAAAATTGGAAGTTTTGGCATGCAATGCACTGGTGACAGTCCCCACACAGCAGCACGTGGGATGAGGAGAGTGGGTGCACGTGTGTGCAATGGGCATCGTTGGGAGCCTCTCCCCCAGAAATATCCCCACTTTGAAATATGAGATGTTCTTTCAAAATCCCACCATTTCTTTTGCTTTTCCCACTGCTGAAACAGGTATATCAGGAAAGGGCACTTGAAAACAACAGCAAAAAAAGGAGAAGTATTCTACATTCAGATAAATTTATACTTCTGCCGTAAAACCTTCAATAGCAAAAAGAGGGGTTTCAACACAGAGCTTTGTCAAGGATCCCCAGGACACACTGTCACCATTACACACATTACAGGACACTGCTCTATTTTACAATCTTATAATTATTTTCTTTGGAATTTTCCCCCCCCCCTTTCCTACACCTTCAATTTCCAGGAACAACTTTTGCACAGGAGCACAGAAAATCAAGTCTGTAAGGGACTTGACCCCAAAAGCTGGTGTTTCTAGCCCTCTTGTAGAGTATTTGCCAGTCGAAAAACAACAACAAAAAAGACTTGCTATTGAAAATCCTCCCACAAACATCTAAATCAAGTGTTTTGAATCTGCCTGGGAGCTAATCCGATTAAGATGCTGCTTGCTTAGTTCCCTCGGATGACAGTGCAGACACCAATTTAAGGACTGCAGCCTTGACAGTGCCACGGAAACGGAGGGCTGTGAGTGAAAACATGGGATTAGGTAATGAGCAACCCAAGGCAGAATCCAACAGACCATAAAAAGCTTGACCCAACGAAGCTGCCTCTCTTGGAAGAAATAAAAACACAACTGGCTGCTTCCAAGTCAAAGCCTGCAACCTCTTTCCTCATTTACCCCGTTAGGTTAAAAGAAAAATCAGGTTTGTGGTTGGTAGCAACATCACACCCCATGTGTAAGGCCTCATTTTCATCAGACAAGCTCTAGGTTATGGATACAAACACAAGGTAGCCTACAAGTCCGTCACACCACAGCCTGCCTCCAAAAAAAGGGCTGTACAGTAGTGGCAGCTTCATTCTCTGCAAGCTTTGGGGTCAGAGGGTGCAGGCTGGGAGGGGTCACGTATCAACACGCGGCGCAGAGGTTCGTTTTCTGGAAGAAGTCAGAGCTGAGTGGGGTCGGGATGGGTGTCCTTCAGCCAGAGTCCATGGTGAAGAGCTGGATGTCATGGGGGTTCCAGTACAGGGCCACGGCAGAGTTGTAGACCAGGGACCACACGTAGGGAATGAAGAACTCTTCGGGCTGCTCCTCCTCCACGTACTTGAACTTCAGCTCGGGGAACTTCTGCAAGGAGAAACCAAAGTCCGGTGAGGGAAGGTTTGCATGTCTGTTTGCAAACACACAGCCCACATAAACACTGAAGAAAGAGGTTTGGTCAATAAAATAATGGAAGGAACTAAACAATTAGACCAGAAGGAAAATATTTACAGGACAAAGAGATCATTTATAACTTCTCCTTTGAACTGAATGCTACATTAGCATATTGTATTCAATCCTTTTACTGTTGGTCACAAGCCATTTGCATGTTAACAGACAAAACACGTGAATCCTTTACAAAACACAAAGCTCTTAAAGAAAACTGCCATTTCCAGGAGCTTCACAAAGGCCTTGCCAGTGCATGTACAGACCTGTTTATTGCAGTTTTCCCTAAAATGCATTTTGCTATTAATTTTACTTGCCTCCCTAGTGGGAGGATCCTTTGGAAAGGCTGTAAGAATAAACAGCCTGTGATATCACAGAATATCTTGAGCTGGAAGGGACTCACATGCCTCACAGAGTCCAACCCCTGTCCCTGCTCAGACACCCCAACAATCCCGCCCTGTCCCTGTCCTGTTGTCCAAACCCTCCTGGTGCTCTGGCAGCCCTGGGGCTGTGCCCACTGCCCTGGGGAGCCTGGTCAGTGCCCACCACCCTCTGGGAGAAGAGCCTTTTGCTGAGATCCAACCTAACCCTGCCCTGACACAGCTCCAGCCATTCCCTGGGTGCTGTCCCTCGGCATAGAGAGAAGAGACAGGCATGCTGCAACCTCAGTTTCCCTATTTTCTCATTTCTTTCCCCTCAAAGCCAACACACACTGCAAACCCACCGTGTTCTCTCTCATTTGGGAAGGGCTGAGTCTACTTTTGTACTCGTGCTCTTCACTTTATCCACTTCTAAATGTTGCCTGTGCCTGAGCTTGGCAGAGTCTCAGACAAAAGCCGCATTACAATGATCACTGGGGTAAGATAAAACACGACCCATTTTATTATTTATAAGGCTGTGGCTACGACTAAGAATAAACTCTATGGTGTGACATGATCAGAACAAGCACAGCAATGGCTAAGGAGCCTCTCTGCCCATTAATAATGAAGGGATTCCCTATCCTATTTCTTGAGCTCAGTGTCCTGTTTCTTTGCCTTAGGGTACAAGACTTCTGGCCGGATCAGTCTCCTTTAAAGGGGCATTTCTTGGCCTCTTGGTTTTCAGGGTTATGTCTTTAACTTCTGTGCACTCAGGTTATTTGCATTCTTGGAGCCAGAAAACATGGAAACTTGTAGAAGAGGTATAGAAAACATGTGGATGTGGCACTTGGGAACATGGGGGGCTTGGCTGTGCTGGTGTTAACAGCAGGACTCTGTGATTTTGGAGGGATTTTCCAGCTCAAGGATTCTGTGACTGTGTGGTTCTACTCCTTCCTTGTGCTGCTGCTGCTGCTGCTACTGGAGCAGCCTGGTGCAAGGGGATGAGCATGTAACTACACCAAGACACAAAGGTGCCACCTGAGTTGTGCTTTACAAGGAGGATGTCTCCATGGACAGGTTCATCCAGCCCCAGGTGACAATGTGCCACCTCCTAGAGGTCTCCATGGACAGCCTGGCTCAATCACAGCCTTGGGTGACAACGTGCCATCTCCTCCATCCATGAGGACATCAGTGCCACCTTCCACTGTGCTCCCTCGTCCTGGAGCTGCCATGGGTTGGCTCACGTTGGGGTCAGGCCCTTCACCACAGCTCCACTTAGCTAGATGACAGTGTGGAAGTGGGAGGAAACATTTTGACTGTCATTATTGTACTTCACGACTTTGGAAGGAATGGGGAGCTCAGCCTCAGAGCAATCAGAGAGGGAAGGAGGACACTACTGTCTCTGTTCAAGGAACAAAGGCAGATAAAATATCAAGTTGTTAAAGGCACTTATGCATCTAACTCATGGTGAGTTCAAAGCTCAGAACCTCAAAGGTACATCAGCAAGTTTAATTTCCTGTGTCAGACATGCAGTTTGTGGTAGAGAAGCTCTCCAACACCCTTTTTGTGCGCCCCTACCACTTTCCACCACGTCTCTACAACCTCTCTTCCACAAGTCTGTTTTGAGGAGCCTGTGCAATGTTCTGCATCACTTTGTTTTCTCACTCTTAGGCACCTTGCACCCATAATGACCTTATCTTTCATTTCCTGTCTCCTACCCTACTTCCACCCCAACTCCCTTCCACTGGATCCTTATCCTCTCTCCTTAATGCATCTTTCTATTTTGAATTTGCCCAAGCCTTCTTTTTTCTCATCAGTCTTTAGAGACCCTCCTTTGCATTAACATCCTCTATCCCTTCCCCTCTCAGCTCCAAGTTCTCAAACTGTCCCTGCCACCCCATCCCTCCTCTCAGGACACCACAATTCTTTTGGAAGGTTAAACCTCAACCCAATCTAGCTTTCATGTGCATTTTCATCATTATTTATTTTTTTTAGAAAAACCTGAGATTCTGCTCTGCTTATCCTCAGTGTAATCTTTCCCACTTCCCTCCAAAACTTCCTGACTTGCGGTCAGTGTTGACAGGAGCACGTTCAGCTCAGCACTGCATCAGCAGAATGAATGGTTAAACCTCATGATTACACCATGGCAACGTTTCCAGGCAGAGAAAAGCCTTACACAGCTGTCACTCTTCACCCCAGGGGTAGCTGCACGCCAGGACTGCAGCCTGGAGTAGTCTTTCTGGGAGGGATGGGGGAAAAAAGTGATTAAAGATGCTAATTTCAGTTGAATTAAACACAGATAACTGTTTTTCACCTTTGGGGTCACAGATATAGCAACTGGTTGTACAAACATTCGTGGCAGTAGGCTGGGACCATTCTGGGCTCTTGTACAGCTTAACAAACACCTCCAGCCTTAAAACAGTAGCTAAAATTATACTGGAAGTTCCAACAGCTCCATCTGAGATGCTCAGGTCTTACTATCCCATTATCCCTCAGCTGGAAGGGAAGCATAAAATAATAAATCAGACAGCATTCATATTTTCAGGCAATAAGCCACGCATTGATTTTATTATTAAGCCTTTCTTCAGACTGACCAATGTTGCCATTGATTGCAATCGTACTGTAGCAATTTAATAATCAATTTCAGATTAGAGACTATAACTCACTGCAGTCAGCCTGGACTCTCACACTCAACACGTGCCTTGGAACAGGCTGCAGGTTGCAAATGCAAAGGAAAATGAGATTTTTAAGCAAATTGATGATACACACTGCCATTACATACACACAATTTCAAATGTGTCTGTATAAAAAAAATGTAGGTAATGGCAGGAGTGATGGATTTTTGATGGTCCACCTGAACAGTGGGCCCAGGACAGCTCAAAGCATTGCTAATGAGACACAGAGAATCTGAATTCCAGGTCAGCAATTCAAACCCACCTTCTCTGGATGACTGCAGTGACCCATGGCTGTGTGCTGGCCATGGTTTCTCATTCATTAAAAATGAGAAATCCTAGGGGAATGAGAAATCCCAGCATGGAGAGAACTGCACCAGGATCACCAAGATGTGGATGTGGCACTTGGGAATATGGTTTAGTGGTGAACATAGTGGTGCTGGATTAATGCTCAAACTTGATCTTAAAGGGCTTTTCCAACCCCAGTGATTTTGTGATCTAACTTGCAAGATTAACCACGGAGTGATACAAACATACCCCTACTGTTTCACTACAAGGGCGTTCACTGAAGACAGAATGTGTTAACAAACAAAATCATAAAATGAAGCCACCTCAAAAGGTTTCCTCCTTATCAGACTGACTTTAAAACTACTTGTAACAGCAACAGTTAAAAACCACGCAAGAAGCTTGATCGATGCCAGAAAGCTGTAAGATTTTCAATGGGTTCAAGGAATGTTTCAGTTCAGATCTGTGCCATTTGTGTCCTGCCTGTGCTGCTTCCAAGAGAGTGATCAGGAGCCTTCACCGTGTGCTGCAGACAGGCAGGAGGTGACACTGGGTGGGTGAATATTTCAGGAGAGCTGTAAAGCAACAAGGCCATGGTAGTCTCAAGGCACTCCCAGCAATGCTCCAGCCAGCACTGGTGAGCCTTTAGAATGGTTAGAAAAATTCCCAAAGTGGCACATCAAACCAGCAGTGCACAAAAACACTTTCTTCTGCTTTGCTGCTGTTGTGTCCAACCTACTCCTGGAAAGACATTTGCTCCCCAGCTGGTGACACTTCAGTGACCCTGATTTTTAGCACTACTTGAAAAGAGGGACCATTCTAAGGCATCTTAAATGGTAGTCTTAATCACAGAGGAAAAGCCTTGGAATGGGATTAATCATCCTTTTCTTTCCTTCACAGCCCTGTTTGTGATGGTGTCAAAAGGTGGAGCCCCTCTGGAGCCAGGCTGGGAGAGCTGGGGGGTCACCTGGAGAAGAGAAGGCTCCAGGGACACCTGAGAGCCCCTGGCAGTGCCTAAAGGGGCTCCAGGAGAGCTGGAGAGGGACTGGGGACAAGGCCTGGAGGGACAGGACACAGGGAATGGCTTCCCAGTGCCAGAGGGCAGGGCTGGCTGGGCTATTGGGAAGGAATTGGTGGCTGGGAGGGTGGGCAGGCCCTGGCCCAGGTTGGGCAGAGAAGCTGTGGCTGCCCCTGGATCCCTGGGAGTGTCCAAGGGCAGGTTGGATGGGGCTTGGGGCAACCTGGGCTGGTGGAAGGTGTCCCTACCCATGGCACGGTGTGTGACTGGATGGGCTTGAAGGTCCCTTCCAACCCACACCTCTCTAAGATCCTATTTGCAATACTGTTCACGATTTAAGTTTTTGAACTCCCTGCCCTGACAGAAATGGGCCCACTGGAGCCATTATTTGCATTTCCCTCGAGCCCTTACAGAGCACAAACAACCCCAGGTAGTTTAAAACAAACCAGCCTGAGACAGTCCTTGAAAACCCAGGAGCCGGAGGTAACACTACGGTTTGAAAGGCACGAGTCAAACACAGACATCACTTATCAGCTCCAGCGAATCACTCCACCACTGCACCCTATCTTGTTTTCTTCTGCCAGACAAAGCAGAAGTCAGATTTAGTGGTTGGGACGAGGGTACAAACGAGACAGACCGAGACCTTTGCAGACTGTCTGCGTTGTCAATCATATGATTCGATGAAAAACCACAAGGAGCCCGATGAACAGATGCAGAACTGAACTGCAGTAACTCCCCCACCGCAAAAGTTCAACAACATCGGGGTGTTTTGGTTTCTTTTTGTTTCTTGGGTTTTTTTCAGTTAATGCTGAGGAAGAGAACACCATGGCCAGCCAGCAGCACCTGGCCCGTTCCAGGCAGAGCAGTGGCACCTGACCTGTACATCAAATAAAACAGCCCCTTCCCTTCAAGTGAACCCTTGTCTTTGCTTCTTTCCTGGTCTAGGTGTTTTACTGGATGAAAAGCAGCAGTCATCAAAGAAATGGGGCAGTCACTGCAGAAAATTAAGAAATTAAAGACCTAGATTAACAAAAATGTGGAGAATTCTCTTTTTCTCGAGTTCTGGTTTCTGAAACTGTAATCAAGGGCAAGTCAGGATTTTCAAAAGCAGGTGACTTGTTGAGGAGGAAGGAAAGAGCCATTTCCAAAGGAGTCTGAACACATTTGAGAGACAAGTTCATGGGGACTTTCCATCAGTCCAAAGTCTTTCTGAAAATGGGATTTGTGTGTGCTTGAAAACCTTACCCTGAGTCCTGCTTGGTAACCTAATGACATGCTGGCAAATTATGTGTTTCATATTGTTTCAGCTAAATATAGCAGTGCTGCCTGTGGAGCATCTGTAGGATTGGACCTTATTAGCAAAATAGATCAAATGGTAAATAAAAAAGACAGGGTTTAGATTCAGCATCGTACCAAGTCTCTATTAAAGGGCTTATAATGAATATTTACTCCAGCAAGCACTACCCCTACAACTTGCCTTGCACCAAACTTACCAGCCTGCCAGGAGTTTGGGCAAAGGAAGCACATTTGTACTTGCCTGCAAAATCCACAATGCCACTTGGAAATTTGGTCCCTAAAATACCAATCTGAGTCAAATTAATGGCCAAGGATCTTGGAAACAACTCAACAGTCCTGCCTGGTCACTGTTCATGGTATGCATACACTGGTACATATGAAAGTATTGATATATTAGTTTTTAATATAAATATAAGCACTTGGGTTCTTTAAGAGAGCAGAGATTGTGGAAGAAAACAGTTCAGTGCTTGCTCTAAGATAGTGACAGATTGGATTTTTGCAGTTATTTAATTCTTCTGGGGTGACAAGGCCCTTTCATCTTTCTCTGGTTCTGCTCATGTCTGCAGTGCTTCTCTGTGCCTTCAGACAGAAAGTCTGTGTGGCTTTGGTGAAATATCTCTATGAGCTCCACCACACCTGCCTGATACCATCTTATGCTCCTCCTCAGGCCTGCAGCACAGACAGCCCAGCAGAGGATGATGGTGGGGAGATGAGGGAAGCAAACAGGAAATGTGCTAGACTAGGTGTGAGCCACAAGTCTTGTTCAGAGATCTGTGTAAGGAATAGGAGCAAACTGAAAGATGGTGAAGAAAACAGGGACTCAATGTGACAGGAGGGCTGAGAAAGAAACAGAAAACTCAGGATGGCAAGAGGTTCAAAACCATCTATGCTCGAGCTAGATATAATTTTATAAGACATAATAAACACAGTATTATATCCAATAAAAATATAAATGTTTAAGCAATTACATGAGCTATTGTAGAAAACAAACATCTTTTCCTGGGAGTAAAATTCCATAAGTAATCCATACTCTTAATGGGACAGAATCTTGCTGGTCCAGCAGGGCAGGTAAGTTTATCTATAGAGAGACAACTGTTTTAGCAGGTTAGGATCACTGATACACGATTTCTGTTTTCAGATCACTTTGAATAAAGGTTTGTACAACCAGAGCTGCAGGAAAATAAATGCTCAGCAGTGAATTTTCAGTGTCAGATGTAGTCTACCACCAGAAAAGCAGACGTGCCGCTCGTCACAGTTCAGCAATTATGATTTTATTTTAATAGAGTGCTGAGAAGCCAGGTCATTTAGGGAAAAATTAGCCAAATGGCTCTGCTTTCATGTTTCTTGGTAAAAACACAATGATTTAAATGGGTTAAATATTTGTGGTAAACCTGCCAGGGCAAAAAGCTTTGCAGGGTACCATAAGAAGATTTCATTTCTTCCTGGGGTAGAATGGCAAATACTGACAGCTTTAAAGTCCCAGAAATTAAGAGATGTAAATATATACATACTTGTTTCTTTTCCTCCCAGCTAAGAAATATTGCTGATAAATGTCAAGAGCTCCAAATTGTGCCCTAGAAATTATTTTTGTCTTCTTACTGGGTTCTTAATCTATACAAATTCCAAAAGCCCTCTATACATGTACATATCTGAACACAGGATGAGGCCAGGCACCCACTTCAGGCTCTCCTAGGTCCACTTCAGAAACACCTGGACTCTGGGCTGCTTCTAGACAGACAGTAAATAAACTAGACCACTGGTCAGGATCTATAAAGACAGGCTGGGAAAAGGCTCCAGGGACACCTGAGAGCCCCTTGCAGTGCCTAAAGGGGCTCCAGGAGAGCTGGAGAGGGACTGGGGACAAGGGCTGGAGGGACAGGACACAGGGAATGGCTTCCCAGTGCCACAGGGCAGGGCTGGCTGGGCTATTGGGAAGGAATTGGTGGCTGGGAGGGTGGGCAGGCCCTGGCACAGGTTGGGCAGAGAAGCTGTGGCTGCCCCTGGATCCCTGGGAGTGTCCAAGGGCAGGTTGGATGGGGCTTGGGGCAACCTGGGCTGGTGGAAGGTGTCCCTGCCCATGGCAGGGGGTGGGACTGGATGAGCTTGAAGGTGCATTCCAACCCAAACTACCCTGGGATTCTGTGAAAATCCCTTAAAATGCTTAGTCTGAGAAAAATGGGATCCCTGCTCAGCTACAGAGATACCGTGTCTACCTGAAGAAATTCTGGAATGGGAAGAAAAGATTAAGAAGATGAAAGACTAAAGCTAAACTCACATATTACACACCGCTAAGCATCATTAACCTCTACAAAACATTGTCAGTATTACACATATATAGTCCCGATTCAAGGATTTACAGAAGTAATTACAATTTGCTTGGCCTGCCAGAGTTCTTTTCTATGCCATGTCAGCAGACACACATTTTTCCAGAACATTTCCAAGATGACAGCTCAACACCTAGGAGCCAGACTGAGCTCTGACTTGCTGCCTGACCAGGCAGAGACAGGGAACTGCAACAGGAACACTATAAGGAAATTGCAACACTCCAGAATATATGTTCGTTTTACCAAATAATAAGAAAGAAAAGGACTGGAGATTGATATATGTAATTAATCTTTAAGATCAAGGATGAAGGCATGATGTGTAAATGAGGCACCATCAACAAAAACCAGAACTTTCATCCACTTCATGGCTTAACCCGAAACAACAAAAATTCTTCGAAAATACAGAGGCCTTTTAGATGAAAGAACATAGAACTCAGTAAAGAGTAGAGAACCTCAACATGACAGCAGTTAAAAACAAAGAGTGTTTTTAAAATTGAAGTAAAACTAACAAAGAAAAGATTTAATCATGTGGGATGAAGAAAGCTACTGACTGAACTGACAAAAACGGTTCTGATGCCTGACCCTGCTCAAGCACTCATGAACCACACACCATCTACTCAGAAAAATAAGTAAAATCCTTTGTGTGTTTTTGAATTTAGGGAATTAAAATCTGAAAACCAGATTAATCCCAGGGCCCATTTCTCAGTGGCATTAAAGGGCACCACAGCAAAAATGGGGACAAGCCTCTCAACTCAGAAAACTTTTATGGATATGAAGTGGAGGTATAAGCCGTTCCTACCATGGGATTTGTAGAAAATGCACATTTCATAACAGCAGTCCCTATTTTTACTACTACTAAGGAAGATATAAATGAGTTTAAGCCCTGGCTTCCTGTGCTTCAGCTCATAACCCATCCATCTCTAGATAGATGGGCAAAGCTTTTTGAGGCCATGAAAAAGAGTATGTTTGCAGCAAAAATCTCTGTTAAAACTGAAATGAGTTTAGAAATCACTCATTCACTGGTACTTTTTTATAGAAGACTTATACAGCTGCTCAGAAAAGGTTAAAAGATAAGGAGCAAATTTTGGACACTTCACTCTGCTACAACTCATGATTCAGACAACGATGCTTTAGCAGCACCCTCAGAGAAGGGCTTTGGCATCCAGGAATTTCCTAAGTCTCAGAATTAAACACTGAAACCTTATAAAGACTCTCCAAACACCAAAATACCATTTGCCCTTTTCAAGTGTGCAAAAGGTAAAGTTTAAGAAATTGGGTGTCATAACTCAGGTGGGAACATCTCACTCTTATGTATTGTGTAAATCAGGAGCAGGGGAAGCAACAACTCTTTGAAGGCCTCAAATTTGGCACAAACTCTAGTTGTCCTAAATCCATATATATACTGTTTGTGTCACTTTGCAAAGACAGAAAATATATATATACTTATATATATATTTATAAAGTTTAGCAAGAGAAGACAGAGGAGGGACAGTTTTGCAGTCAACCAATAGAACTGGAGCAAATCCCCATCCTTGGAGTGGTTTAAAAGCCCTGTGGATGTGGCATTTGGGGACATGGGTCAGTGGTGGCCTTGGCAGGACTGGGGGAAAGGTTGGACTTGATAATCCTGGAGGGCTTTCCCAACCCAGATGATTCTGATCTGTGAGACACTGAGGTGCTTGGTCAGAACATAAAAAGCTCATGGTGCCTTCAGAGCCTTCATCACCTGGTCAGTGGGGAAACCCTTCTATAAAACACAAAGGGCTTTTCATGGTTCAGGACTTGCCAAAGATCAAAATAATTCTCACCAGGCAACTTGATTATTTGCAGCAATGTGGTGGAACTCAAAGGAGAGTAAAGTAAGGGTGAGAAAGACAAAGTCCCCTCTTGGAGATATTGGAGGCGAAGGCAGCAGAGTAGAATTAGCTTGTGTATCTGGCTACAAAGTTTGTTCCAACTTCTGGGTGAAAATGAGAGATCTATATTTCCCTCATCAACCTCTTTTAAAAACAAAGCCAATACTATAAATGCCAAACAATATTCCAGTTCTCACATGAGAAACAATCATTTGGTAATTATTTTCTGAAAAGTGAGTTGCACACTCTTAGTCTAACTGATACAATTTATTAAACTATTTTTTTAACAATAAAGAAAAACTCACTGGAAAAGGGCCTATATGAATGATGGAAGCTTTGGAGAAAATAGCCCTGCTGCATAATGAATGGTATGTATAGCTATATACTCAAAGACATGACAAAACTATGGTAGACAAATCTTAGAGCCAACTATGTATTTTAAAAATTTTGAGCAGTGAGTGCTACTGTCTAAGTCAGAGCAGTTGTTTTGACTTTGATAGCAGACTACTCTAAAATACAAGGAATGTTGTTTATCATGGAAATGCTTTGTGCTCCAGATAACATCAAGGATGACTGCCCCACCTAGGCTAAGGCACCGTCCCATCATCCCAAAACAAAACCCAGATAAACCTTTCAGTGCTGCCGGACTCCTACTCCCACCAAAAACCCAGCCATTGTGCAAATAAAGCTCTTGCCATGGTGTGTGCCATGCAACCAGCAGCACAAAACAAGCAGTGGGTGTTGGACACTCGTGACGATGAAGGAAATGACTGAACATCAAGAATTTAACCCACATTTTTGTGTTTGAGTGAGGCACCAGAGCAAACACTCTGCTTTGCTGACAGAGGGACCACCTTAGGAACCTCTCTCGACAATGCACAAATTCTGACGCAGTAATATATACACACTGCCCCTTTCTCATTTTCTTCCCATAGGGATTGTTATGCCCAGGGTTAGATTTTTCTTCCCCCAGCCCAGAAAAGGAGCTGGAGATTTTGCTACTGACTCGATCCCACCTTGCACTTGCTGATGGAGCTGCTGACCACTTATGGAGTCTCCAGTGCTAACCTCCCTGCTCTTCAGGATCCAAGCTGGGAAGGGACTGAAGAATAATGATGGCATAAACCACACTAATTTAATAGTTTAAGGATTTTTCCTTTTGCAAACCATCTTTGTGACCCCCTCTGCTCTAACACAATCTTGGGATTATCCAGCAGAACTACAAGGCATTGAGAGGTCAAAACATTGCTCTGACCCGCCTGTTTCCTTATCCCAACTCCAGAGTTACTACAATGTCAGTTTTGTGTTCTTGTTTAGTTGCGTAGAACATATTCCCCTAACACAAAAGGTGGCAGGAGAAGAGCAGAGTGATTCAGTTTGCATATTTTTCCAGTGACGAGGTCCCAGACATGCTTTCACTGGATATTGGTGCAATGCTGCATCCAAAACATCCCACCAAGCCAAAAAGAACATTCCTTTGGACAACTGGGACCACGCTCCTCGCCGTTATCACTGCACAGGGGTCCAAAGCACCGCCTAGACCTTGGCTTTGTGCACCAACCCCAGAGACAAGACCCC